>KK116573.1:90258-144026 GCA_000611955.2 Stegodyphus mimosarum
TCTCTACATATATCTTCGAAAGAAATTTTAAATCTACAGATTTGTATGTATGTGGGGACAGAGGCGACTCTGAGCATTATGTCTTTCATTGCCCACTTACCGCCAACCTAATCGTCAAACATACTCAAGTGGGAATGAAATTCAAAAGATTCCTAAACAACCATCAGCACACCTACAAAAGCATCAAACTAATCATACACAAGTTGCAACAACAAGGTAGAGAACTATTCCACTCATAAGTAACTAAACTGACACAATGTTGAATACCTAGCAATCTAAGTGCCGCCACACAGCTATCCAAAGAATCATGACTGTTTGCTAACCTCCACTGAAGAACGACTCCCAATCTACTGCTTCACCATTTAACTATTTGCACATTGAACTCTGTGCACAATGAACTCTGTAAAATCTGTGCACATTTACGCAACGACACCACCAACATAAAAATAACATAGCATTATAACTTCCATCACATCCACCTTCCCAAATGTTAAATTCCTCCAAGCATACGACCAAAACTCAAACTGCAACACCTAATGATTTGTAACATTATATCTGTACCTCAATTACCTGCACCACAGTTTATCTGTATGTGTGTTCTACTTGTAAATGTAAATAACGTGTTAAATTAATGTAATTTACTATGTCAATTAAATGCCAGAAAATGTTAGTGCAGTGAGGCAATACCATTTTATGTCTATGACGATGTTGTAGTGCCCCCTGCGCTTTTTCCTGTCCTGTCCTGCAAAGGACTGACACTTAAGACCTTACGCTGCATTTCTCCGTAGTGGAAACCAAGATTTCCACTCTTAAGTGACTTTGAACTATGCTTATCTTCAAAATAATTCTGTAAATATTTACGAAATCTGATAATTTATGTTGCAGACCAAAAGGTCAGCACCCGGGAGGGTGACTACCCATGTGACACACTAAACCACCCCCCTAGAGCGTTGTAAATATTTATTTGTACATATTTTTGTATATTTGGACTTGTAAATATTTTAGTCATCATTAGGATTGCAACCCACATACTTTCAAAATTTCCCTACCTGCATCGCTCATCGAAGCATCTAACTGAGATAGCCGGAAAACAACCTGCATCCTTTGCAGCTTAATCGGGGCAAACAGAGGAAGTTGCAGTTGGTGTTGGCGGACTGTGAACGATTACTGCACGATATTATTTAATTTTACTGTGTTTATCCCATACAAAACCTTTGTACTTTATTGGACTATTTGTTGTTACTAGCATCATGACTCTTTTAGATGCATAATTGCCGAACTTTTGAGTTTCTTCTGATCACGTGACCTGTACATATTTAGTTACCTGTACACATCAAGGTACTATATTATCTGTGCATAATGCCATTACTGATGAGATGCCTACACCATCTTCAATCCCATGCTTCCACAATATTTTTATTATATTACATATCAATTTCTTAGTATTTTCTCACGTAAAATTTTATTTTAGATACTTCGTCTTGGATAGCCAACCCAATGCCTTTCCGCGTCACACGTGACTATTGGTCACGCCCCTTCTAGCTCCTAAGTTTGTTCCTAAAACCCACCCTGAGCATTCAACTCACTACATAGCTCATAGTAGCACCATATCACCATATGTGACGACAGCCAGAATAAAGCGAGCAAATTTGCAAGCTACTCGCGGCCTAACATCAGAACTGGAACTGCACCGTTTCGTTAGACTGGTTCCGGCGATCGCATGCCCCAAGATCATCGCTGCTTTGTCCCTTTATCTTATCTCTGTTTTCCCTCTGTTAGGATGCAAAATTCTTAGATTTAATACTATTTAATTCAACTCATTTTTAGACATGTAATCTGGAGATCTTCGTCTAAAAAAAATGATCTGCCATTTTAAATGAATAAAGATACGGAGTTTTAAAGTGAAATTCTTCTGTGTCTTCAATTCAGTTGCCTACCACTTCGCAACGATCACACACGGACTCTGATGTGACCTGATTGCTAAGCTTCATCAATTCCAATGTCCATCAACTGCAAATATCGCATGCATACACAAGATGTCCTTTTAATAATGTTTCGAATTAAGTGATTATATTTTCTGTCAAACACGCACATTCTTTCTTTCACCACCCTTAGAAGAGTTTTAAATTAACATCGTGAAAACACAAATAGTGGATATACTACACTGCGCGAAATACTATAACGACGTACGACGCTTCTACACAAACCTTAATGCAAATCTTTTAACAAAAATAAAAAAATAATAAATAAAAAGGTGGGAGAGAGTATTTGTTTTATTCGCTTTTGAATAACAAATCAGTGGCTTTTTAACAGTTTACTCTAAAAACAATACATATAGGTAAAAGGGCAGGTGCAAATAAATGAGCAGCTGCGAAAATCGTACACTTATTTATTAATGCATTCTTTTTTACTTTCTACGATTTTATTCTTCTTTATGGACAGTTGTGTATTATTCATTAGTGTGGATATAGAGAAATGTGGATCCAAATTTATAGCTTTGTTTGGAGTAATAGTTAACTATTTAAATTGTAAAATAAAACATTTGATTTCTTTAATTAAAAAAAAACTGGAACTGTTACTCAGAATAGATTTTCATGATAAAATAATTATTTTGTAAGCATGTCCTTCAACCCAACTATAGCGAGTATCGCTACGTCTCAAACAGTATGACAAAAACTTGCGAAGATTTTAAATAACCTTTTTACTTCCTTGTACGCAGTAAAGGAAGTATTGTAATGGCGAAAAATTTAAGGTATCATATTTCAACAAAAATATACATTTTGACCGCTCTCGAGTCCCTCTGAACGTATAAGGTATATCTCCCACATTCTTAGCGTGCCTTCGTGGTGTAATGGTCAGCACACTGAGCCGGTATTTCAGAGGTCCGTGGTTCGATTCCCGGCGAAGGAATTGCATATTTTCATCTCTCTTGTTTAAAAAAATACCTAATGTCTCTAAAGTGGCGCCCGAACCGTAATATCTGTGTGTGGAAAGAATAAAGGTTTCTTTTTCCCAGAAGGTCTCTACGTACGTACGTATGTATGTGTCTCGCAGAATTCAAAAACGAGTGGCCTCAGAACATTGAAATTTTGAATATGGGACTGGTATAACATGTAGCTGTGCACCTCCCTTTTTGGTTGCAATATATGTAATAAAAACAAGTAAAAGTTATATATATATATATACACATACATACATACCGACTCTGCTATTCGCCTTGGTAAGCTGTTTTTTCTTTTCTTTTTTTTTTTTTTTTATTGGCGACTAGGTCCCCTAAAACCCTAGTCGCTCTTTAAAAAGAGGAGTATATAAGGTATATCTCCCACATTCTTAGCGTGCCTTCGTGGTGTAATGGTCAGCACACTGAGCCGGTATTTCAGAGGTCCGTGGTTCGATTCCCGGCGAAGGAATTGCATATTTTCATCTCTCTTGTTTAAAAAAATACCTAATGTCTCTACAAACGATGCTTTTGCGTAATATCTGTGTGTGGAAAGAATAAAGGTTTCTTTTTCCCAGAAGGTCTGTACGTACGTACGTATGTATGTGTCTCGCAGAATTCAAAAACGAGTGGCCTCAGAACATTGAAATTTTGAATATGGGACTGGTATAACATGTAGCTGTGCACCTCCCTTTTTGGTTGCAATATATGTAATAAAAACAAGTAAAAGTTATATATATATATATACACATACATACATACCGACTCTGCTATTCGCCTTGGTAAGCTGTTTTTTCTTTTCTTTTCTTTTTTTTTTTCTTCTATGTTGGTAAATTGTGCTTTTTTTTCTGCTTTAAAAGTGATGGAATTATATTGCTCTTATTCTGTGATTAAGATTTTTATGCCTTTAGTTAACCTACATGTGATAGTTGTAGAATTATCAACAATTTAAAAGTTGCTAAAATGATACTAAGCCTAACGAAGCCGCCATTTGTTTACACTTGTACTTCTAGTAGAATAATGAATAAAGTCAGTTTCTGCACCGACTTCAGTGTCTTTTTGCCGAGTGGGACCTAAAGTAAACTTACAGTTCTGTGCACAGGAAAATATGTCTTGTTGCCTGCTGGCCGAATTGCTTGTTTTCGTTTAGAAACTTTAACTTTAATTGTAAAAAAAATTTAACTGTTTTTAACTGTATTTGGTGTTTTTAGTTTTTCTGTATTTTACAATTTTTAATGAAAATGTTTTTAGTTTTTACCATTTTTGTTTTGCTGGGAAGTGAGAACTGAATTGATTGAATGAGAAATATATCTCTAATGAAATTCGAAGAAATATATTTAAACGAAATGCAGCAAAACAGTGTGTATAATTTAATAGGCCGTACAAGGAAGTCATGCGATGTCCCCATCAGATTTTTTTGTCATTTAATCTGAACTTGTAACATAAAAGGCACGTCTCATGCAACAAACAAAAGCGATGTAAATTACTGTGTTACGATGTTGCCATGATGTACTCATGGCGATGTAAATTAAACAATAACAGTAATATAAATTTAAGTATTGAATAAAGTAGTCTAAAGACTGCAAAGCGAAATAACTGAGCTATAAGCTGGTAATTTAGCTGTAAGTAATTTTACCGGGTGTAAATTTAAAGTATTGGCTGCAAAAGAATGCAAAAGCCGAAACGATCCTTTTTAGATACAACTGGCAGAATTCTAACGGCGCGGCGTGAGTGCCAGAAAACTCTTTCTCTTTCTCTCTCTCTCTATATATATATATATATAAAGATTAAAATTTTATACATTCTAAAATCTAATCTGCATTCTGGTGACGCATACGAAAAATATTTATTATACAAATCAAATTTACAATAACTGATTAGATTAATAACCGTGAAAAACCTTACAACCTTATTCAGAACCTTACAACTCTTTTCAGATAAAATAATCTTGAAGTAATTCTTCTTAAATAAAAAAGGTGAAACTGTTTCTCAGAACAGATTTTCATGATAAAATAATTATTTTTTGGATAAGAAAATCTTGAATTAATTCAACGGTTCAAAGCAAAAGTTCCTGAATAACGATATTTTGTGTTTTGCTTAAGAAAAAACATAGTTATTCTGAACCTACAACTCTGTTTCAGGCCGCTATTCTCTCCCCATTCATGATGGGAGATTGTAATTATAAATGAACTTCATATCCCATTTGTGTTCTTTTGCGTTCATGATGTTTAAGATACAAAAGAATCTTCGAAATTCTAAATATACCTTAATGCGGATTAATTTTTTTTTTATTTTCCTCCAAATTTAAACAGTGGATACTTTTTCAAAATAAAAAATGAGTTGAATTCTTTACATTTGTTCATTTTAAATTATTAAGCTCATCGTCCACAAGATCATACTGAAATTAGTATATTATTTGCTTCCGTATGGCATTTATGTAAATGATCACACATGATGGGCCATTAGTTTTTACCTTTGTAGGATTTTAGTCATGTAGAAGTTTTAATCAAAGTCCTTCAGACCCTACTAGACTGACGGGAGAGTTATAGCTCCGTCTGACTTAAATGACATAGTCTTGAGAAGGTTAAAGTAACGTTTTTATTAAATCTTTAAATTTAACAGAAGGCACCATCTGTGGTTACGAAACAAAACTCGGCCATTCGCGGATATTTAAAATAACATAAGCTGAAATTCACATTCGAGTAACGTAGCCAGAGACTGCACAAAATGGTCTACTTAAGCTGCCTCAAATATCCTAATGTCGCGTTTTAACGTCGGCTAGCAAATGTGGATAAAGCCAGAATAATCTCTGGCAGAGTTGGCGGTAGAACATAACTGCAAATACGGCTTCCAAAAGCTTTAATATTTAAACATTCGAACCCTCGTTTTAAATACTCAGATAAGTAATTTGTATTGCGGACTGCGGAAAGAAGAAGTTATAGTAAAGATTTAAACCATAATAATTGGTTAATTAATGTAAAGTACCTTATAAAGCAATCTGAGTTATAATTACTTACTAAATAAATTTGAGCAATGGTAAAATTGGTCTGGTATTTAAAATCTAGTCGTGTTGCTCATTCAGAAATATTTTTAAAGGCGATACGTCGAAGAAAATGCAGAAGAAGCTGATGCAGATCAACAATCTGAGCAAAAGGAAGTCATCCAGGAAACCAAAGCTCGCTTAGAAGAAGAACGAAAGAGGGAAATTAAACTTATGGAAAAAGTAAGAAAGAGAGAAATTAAACTTATGGAAAAAGTAATGTCCTATTTCACTGATGTAATGAATGTAATGTATGACTAGAAGCTACACGTCTGTGAATGAACAGATATGTGTATACATTAAATACTTGAAATGATGTTCTTTAGGAAGGATATCAATATAACAAAAGAATGCAAGCATTCTGAAGCTGTAAGGTTAACAGCTTTTGTTCAAATAAATTGTAAAAATGAAATCTAATTAACTGGAATTGCTTTTAAGCAATATTTTTTGTAATCTTAATTCTTATCGTAAAAGTATTTAAACTTTAAAAAATTTAGTTTTGAAAATGCAGCTCTGAAATTTTAAAAGTGCATTGGTATAAAAAATCAAAATTTTTGTCCTGTTTCCCCTATATTATAAATCGAATAAAGAGATAAATAAAATTCTTAAATAGTTAAAATAATTATTTAAAAATCGACATAGCTTTGTCAGCTGTTAAATGATTCGCGACGAATTTTGATCAAATATTTGGAATAGGTTTTATAACCTTTTTTCTTTCACCACTTAGGTAAATTTATTTTTCGCTTGCGTGGTTTTTTTAATTCCTCTGCTGTCAAATTCATACCGATTTCACTTTATTTTGTTTGGAAGTTCTTGGCTTTATAATAATGCAACTAAACATTAAAAAATATTTACTTTATTACAGGTTGTATGAAACAATAATTACTGCAGTTTTATAAAATTAAAATTAACTGCTTATTTAATGAAAGCAGAGTAAACATAATAAAAACAAATTTTTTTATATTTAAAATTAAAAAGCTTAAGACTAATGTGATAATTACATCAAACTTTTAATACCGTATTTATTTGCGTAGTTTCCTTCCTTTTTTTACTAATTTTATCATATGAAAATCAAAAGGGAAAAATTATGTGAATAACCTAATTTCCGAAGGATGCGGTTATAGTAAGAACATAAGAAATGAAAACTATTCATGAATAAACTAACCGGTAACTATAACAATATCATTTATTTAAAAGAAACCTATATTTCGATAAGAATGCATAGTAATATTGATACAATCTGCATAGTAATATTGATATTACAATCTCTAATGAAATATCTTTATATCTAGTTCCCTGTAACTTCAGTTTCACTTTTTTTATTAAACTGTCCTACTCTTTAAACCTCAAATTATTTACTGCTGTTGGAATTCAGTGCGTCTGTGTTGTTTGCTACAGCTTGCAGGCTGTCAACATCGTCACCATGCAGTCTGTCTTTCCTCGTTCAATGACTTACATAACTATCAAGAACTTGTTTTCATCGATGTTCTCTGTAATTCCTGCATAAGTCAGAGCCCATGCCACCGAAATCCAAGAGCAAATCGATCAGTTAGACGTAATGAACCACTGTGTGGACGAATTTATTTTAAACGTTAAGAGAAGTTCTTTTCCGACTGCCTTGAAAAATAGGAAAATCACGTGAAAAGGTTTTTAAAATTCAGAATTTGGCATAAAAAAGCTAAGAGAGAAAATACTTGAGTAAGTACGGTATTTAAATATTTATAAAGAGCGATGAAAAGAATTTTCAACAAATGATAGAGGTACTTTTTGCTATGAAATTTAATCAAAATATAATTTTCACCGTCTCAGCAATGTATTTATCTAAAGTTTAAATTCTGTAGAGGAGGAGAAATAATATTAAAAACATCATTAAATTATAGGTATAATTTCTTAAAGTTTTATTTTTAAACATTCATAACTATGAATCACTTACATTAATCAATCATGGCTTTGTTGTGAATTCATAGTTAGTTAAGTAAAGTTCTGATTTCTATTCTCATAACAATAAAAATAATTTTATTTAAAATTGTAATTTAATTTTTTTCACTTTGAGTGGGTATTTACACTGATGGCTTTGATAGTAAATCTTAAGACTTCAAAGATATTAACAGTAAATTAATAACAAAAAATTATTGAACGGCAGTGTCTTAATAATTTGTAGAATATAAAAATGTGCAATTGTCCTGAATCTTAGTTTATAAGTTTTGTTCTTGTTCAGGCAATAGAAACTTCCTTGCACGATTCACCGAAAGCAGAAACTGATGAGAAACCTCTAGAAATCATGCAAAGAACAGAAGTAAGAAATTATTCACATTTATAAGTTATTTTATGTAAAAAATGGTATCCCCAGTCATTGTGTTTCAATCATTCCTCAACCTTTTAATCCTTATACTGAAAAATCGGGTCAAGACCGCCTCTCACCACTAACAAATTTTCTGAACGCAGTACTGTAAGTAACAAACACAAGGTAAAACAATTTGCTAGGAAGTTAACGATGAAGATGTTCACTAAAAGAACAAAAATATGAGCTCAGTATGAAAAAGTTAGAAAAATTTCAGAAGCAGCAAGAAACAGCGATTCTAGACAAAATGCCTTCAGAGGAAGAGCAAGGAAAGGATAAGATCCTACTTCTTTGATTCGAGAAATGTGCGTAAAATGGGATAACGTGCAGAATTTTAGGAAGCGATACCAACCTGATAAAGCACTAAGAAGCTACAGCAGAAACATTTTCAATAACACCCTTTAGAAGCATTTTAAAATACGGACAAAAACAAATCACATTCGAAAATATTTAATAAGACCGAGCAGAATCGAGTGGCCCTAAAAGAGGTGAGGAAAGAGGGCAAAGTAAGACAGTTACCTAATCCTTTCATGAAAGCAGACGCCTAATCTAAGCAATAACATCTCTTTCCTTTTTCTTCCTCGTCACTGGCCCACCAGCAGCCGAGCACTGAACGCTGGTAGCTCAACCTTGTTTCGATTCCAGGCGAATGGGATGATGGCATAAACATTTTCATGGTTTTAACGTGTGTAACGTGGGATACGAGCCGGTTTCTCTCAGAAAGCCCTCTACGATGGCATCCCTCCTTTTAATGTACGTTTCTCACATGCTTGCCATTGTCAAATAAACCAAACCTATGTTTTCCTCTTGTACTGTCAACTCTCTTTTTACATATACACTAAAATAAATTTTTCGTCTGTTTTATGTGTTTAGTATTACGTTTATCTTCCCTCCGCCCTTAGATTTAATGATCTCCATTGGTTTTGAAGTCATCTGTGGTTAAGGAACTGATTAATAGATTTTACAATAATTTCTATGGGGAAAATAGTGTCGGTTTATGAACATTTCGGGTGAGAAACGGTCTTCATTAATGAACTGCATTCATTATGTGAGATTTCACTGTATATCATTGTATTGTGAAATCTGATATAGCGACCACTTCGAAAGTGACCAGCATTTCTGAAAATGTACTGTGATGCCATCGCTTCTGAGAGTGAACATTATTTTTGAAATGATAAATAATGGTACCTTTTCAGAAATTAGTGATATTCAGTAATTGAATATCACTGATAATCATATTCTCTACGTGAACCATCTGCACAGTAAGCCTAAATCATATGCAGGTGGGTAGGTGAACGCCTTTCAAAATTAATTAACTGTATTGAGTACCACCAACAGTAGTTTTTCTGTGCGAGTATTACAGAAGATAAAAATTGTCTAGAGTCGTTTTAAGCACTTATATCATGTTCAAAGTTTGGAACAACTAATACTTAGGTACATTCAGAACTTAAATTGCGCTGGAGGCTACCGGAGATCGGTTACGGTACTTCTCATTTTTTGAGATAAATCCGTATTCTAGCCGCACCGGCGCACATGTCAAAGGCTTTTTCTCCAAGAAGTGCAATGAATTTATGACATCGGGTTTTTAGTTCTCGAAAATACTACAAGTGGAATTTTTAGAAGAATGTAATTAAATAAGGGGGGCGATAAATTTCACTTGAAGGAACCTTACTTTTTTCCTTAATTTATAACTCAGATCTCTCTCAGACTTCGAAGGACAATTCGGAAAACACTTTTCATCCACGTTTCGACACAGTTTGGTGGGATATGGGCCGTCCTGTACCAGCACAGAGATGCGATGCCAGCTGTAGTGCCGTTATTGATTTACGGTGTCTCGCACATAGCAACAGGAAGCGGTCGTCTACCGTTGTAGTAATTCTTCGACGTCCAAATCCACGTCTTCTACAGACTCATGAAAGCGAAGACACCATTTACACGATGCTTTGCGCTTTGTCTATATCGGATTACACCGAAGTATCGCTGCTTGCAAACTGACGCATAGATCTGTCATGCCCCTTTTTTAAGGCGTTCTGGTATGATTGCGGTTTTTGCTAATTTTGGTTGTCTATTTGCATCTGGCGAAGCAACCTCTACTTCATATGTAAATTTATGTTTTAATTCCATTTTTTACATTCGTGCATTTTCTTTTAGCGTTTGTTGCTTATTTTTTAGCATTTTTTTAAATTGCATTTAGTGTATTACTTTGTAAGGTTTATCCTAAGTTTATTAAGCCCACCAGCGGACGAGAGGTAAATACGCTGAACACTGGTAGTTTGGTCCGAGGTTCGAATCCCGCGAACGGGCTGGCTGCATGGGCGTTTTCGTGATTTTTCCTATGTGTAACGTGTATACGAGCCAGTTTCCCTTAGAAAGTCTTTCACGAAGGCATCCCTCCCTCTAGGCAGATAGCCCTTGTGTGCTTTGCCATAATTGAATAACCTAACCTAACCTAAGTTTATTAACGGTTATTTTAAGTTTTGTCTCTTCCCTATCTTATTTTAATTTCAGCTTACAATTTCCTGCCAGAATGTAAATTCAGAAACGCAGTAAATGCAAATGAGTAAGAGTACTATTGTTCATCGTACTATTAGTCTATCGTACTATTAGTAATTAGAGTACTATTGGAAGTCAATTCATCACCGACTTCTACAGAGAGAGTCTGAATTCCTGACTAACGCGCGTTTGCCATTTGGCTACATTCTCTCTTAGCTACTACGCTCGGCCATACTTTAGGCCCTTGCTTGGCTTCGCCGATTAAATTAATAATTAGGGGCCAACTATTTCTGATAGCTTCGGCTATACCTTTCAGATAGCTTAGTTAAGCTAGTTTAGTTTAACTTCATAGTTATTTAAGTTCAAGCCCAAGTGGAGGCTTTGTGTAAGTTCGAAGTAGGAACTGATTGTATTTATTCTGAAAAATAAAGGGTAGCAACCCTTCTTAAGTCTTACGTGTTTTGTTCACACACTTAAGCAATTATTCGCTTGTTAGTTTTCGTGGGGTTCTAAGACAGAACTTTGGAATTAAATAAGTAATACCCCACACCTTCTTGTAACCTGGATAGAAAACGTTTTATTATACATATTTCAGAGACCTTGGATGGTGTTCAGGGTTTCAACAGTTTCGGCGTTACCGTAACTGGAGAATGCTCTTGGCATATGGCGGTAAATAAAAAAAATTAACTCATTAATGCCACCGAAATCGGTGAAATTCTGGGTTCCACCACCGAAATTCTGGGTTGTGTAATAAAGAGCTAGGGTAATAAAGAAGTAGTTCGATAAGGATTGAGGAGGCGAATGCGAATCTGATTTACATTTAATATAAAACTGAACTTTAATTGAATTGCCATATTTTTGATTGGGCTAGATTCTGATTAATAGCAGACACACGAAAACTTTAAGTATACCAGGCAGATGTCTGTGTGGAATTTCCTTTAACGGAAATTGACTCATCTTTACATTTTACACTGGTTATCACTACTAAAGAAAAAATCACAAAAAAAACACAATTACTCAGAAAGTTACATGCAGAACTTAATGAAACTGACCCACAGTATATAACACGTAGTAATGAGAAGACATTATCAGACAATAATGGTGTTATAAAAATAAGCATATGCATAAAATGAACAAATCGGATATGTCAGTTTGGTATAGAAAAATTACTTTCAGTATGGAGTAATGGAGTATGATCTCCCGCGGAAGCAATACAACACATAGAGGGATGTGCCAATTATGCTATCAATTATGCAGTCTATCAATTCCGTAGGAACTGATAGCCATTGCTCTTGCAAAGCAGTATTACAAAGCGTGGAAAAGCTCTGAAGAGGAGGACTGAGAACAGCTGTACGTTTTCTTAAAGCATCTCAAACATGCTCGAAAGGGTTCAGATTCGGTTATCGAGCTGGCCGCTCCATAAACTGAAATTTTTGCTGCTGAAGAAAATAATCCACGATGTGAGCTCTGTGAAGTCTAGCGTTGTTGTCCTGTATCAGGAAATTATCACCTATTGCCTTGGCTGTACGTATGCATCAAAGATGTCATCTCTATAGAGCTGAGCATTCATGGTTCCACTGGAAAGACACTGAGGTCTGTGCGTTCACCCAAAGAGATACCATCCCAAACACAGACTCTGCCTTCTCCGTATGCATCTTTTTCAGGGATGTTTGATGGCTGATAACGGGTTCTAGGTTCTCTCTCGAAATTAAATAACGCCTACTATCACTTTGGAGGCTGAGCTTGGACTCATCCGTGAAGAGAATAGTCCTCCTGTGAACAGCTGTCCATTGGACATGTGAACGTGCCTACCTCAAACATTATCTTCTATGACGTGACGTGAGCAGCACGCAAATGGCTGGTCTTCTCGCATACAGACTGGGGCGGCTCGTAATAAGCACTGTGGAACTGCAGCACCCCCTATTTCCACTTATTATTATTTTTAATATTTAATATAATGGGCCCTTTTTAATTCTTTCTTTATACTTCTACAATATATAATCCTTAAACTTAATGTCAGTAGCCATCCTCCAGTTTATGAAAAAGGTACGAAAGCTTTTATATGGAACTGATTGCTTCACAGTTCCAGCGGCGTGGTGTTTGGCTGTTCTGCGCATGCGAACACAGAAATGAGCGCTCTTGCAGTGCCGAAATTCTGGAAACGTGATTACTTTTTACTATGCGCGTGTGGTATTTGGTTGTTCTGCGCATGCGCACTTAGGAAGCAGCGTACGAGGCCGAGAGGAAGAAGAGCACTGTCGCTCTTGCAGTGCCGAATCTGGAGTGCCGTTGGGAGGTGTTTTTCTTTTTTTTTACTCCTCATGTGTTGTGTTTAAAAATCATACACCATATTCTTGGTTAGATTATTTTTCAGCTATTCTATTTGATTCATTTTTTCCGTTCTTTTATTTTACAGAAGATCTTAACTATGTCCTTGCATCCTCAAGTAATAAATTCTGTGACTGTAAGTGAACTTGAAGAGCTTTTGTTTTCACAGCTGTCTCACCATGAAAAAATTACAATTAAGAAAAGAAGTCGTTCAACACCTGATATTCTAATACGTCAGCCAGGCATAAGCAACAAGAAGAAATATATTCGTAGCTTCAATTCTGAATGGTACCAACGGAAAAATTGGCTTTGCGGTTGTGAAGTAAAAAATGCTCTGTTTTGCTTCCTGTGCTTGCTGTTTGGAGGTGATGTAATGTGGACAAAAGACGGTTTCAGAAATATAAACAAAATGAAAGAAAAAACTCAAAAGCATGAGAAGTCAAAGAAGTTTCTTGATAATGTAGTTTCACTGTCTCCGTCCACTTTCGAAACCATTAGTATTAAGGAGAAACTTATTGCGGGATACAGACTTTCAGTCAATGAGCATAAAATAAAAGTTAAAAAGAACAGTGAAATTTTGTGCAAAATAATAGAATGAATTTTCTTTTGTCGAAACTTTGAAACTTTCTTACGTGGACATGATAAAAAAGACGATTCATTAAATCCAGGAGTATTTAGAGGATTAGTAAATTTTGCCTCTAAATCAGATTCAGATTTGAAGAATCACTTAGAAACTAGTGCAGTCTTCAAAGGTGTTTCTAAGACCATTCACAAGAAGATACTTACCTGCCTCTTTCAAATATACCATGAGGAGATAAGGACGGAAATTACACTCATGTCCATAAATTAAGGATAATGCAAAATCAGGCAAAGGAAGAGTTAAAAGCAAAACAAATTTGACTTATCTGTAAAGCTTATTTATTAAACAAAAGGTAAAGAGCAAAAAAAGATGCTATATATTTGATATTATTAAAAAAAATTAGCGATTTTTTCTCCCAGGAGCAGATTACAGAAAAAACCTATTTACAAAAAACCAATATTACATGGTTGGTATGATTGTTAATACATTGTATGTCTCCCAGACGATGCAATACAGTCCGTACAACGCCTAGGCATGCTGAGTATCAAATTATCGATCTGATCTTGGGGGATATTACACCACTCAAAAAGCAATGCTCTCCGAAGTTCCGGTAGACATGTAGGAGGAGGTTGACGGGTTGCAACTCGTCGGCCAAGCATGTCCCACACGTGCTCTACTGGATTCAAGTCCGGTGAGAATGCTGGCCAGTCCATACGGGTGGTATCCTCCGATTGAAGGCATTCGCTTATGATGTTTGCACGGTGAGGATGGGCGTTGTCATCCATAAACACAAATTGTGCGCCCATGGCGCCCCGAAACAAACGTACATGTTGTTCCAGAATGACGTCCCGATAGATTTGGATGGTTCCAATTTGAACATGCAGGTCAGTTCTAGAACCCAGAATAATTCCACCCCAAACGAGCACACCTGCACCACCGTAACGGTGGTAACGGGTAGCTGGAGCTCTCCATATGAAAGTCCGGCGAGAATCAGACTGCAAGCTAAACCTGGACTGGTCGGAAAACATCACACAAGCCCACTGTTGCGGTGTTCACAATGCATGCCTTCTACTCCAGGCTAACCGCAGGCGACAGTGAATTTCAGTAAATGGAACGCATCTGACAGGTCTACGAGCATATAACGAGCATATAGACCAATCTGCCCTAAGCGTCTGTACACGGCCTGCCTTGAAATTGTTGTACCAGTGGCTGAAGAGAGCTGACGAGACAGGTCTGAGGCTGTGCTCCGCCTGTTTCTTTTGGCAGTAACTGCCAAATATCGGTCCTCATTCGGCGTTGTAACTCTGGGGCGACCTGTGCTGTAACGTCTACTCACATTACCGTCATCTTGGAATTGTTGCCAAAGCCTGGAGATGACACCCTGGGCAATTCCAAGTTCGTCTGACACTTCCAGTTCGGTACGCCCACATTCCAGACGGCCGATAATTCTACCACGTAAAAAATCATCCAAATGCGTCCTTTGTGTCCTAGCTATTCGGTTATTGCACTGAAATGCTTATAAAGCGCCTGCGATCAATTTTACTTCTTTGCCTGTATTCCTTATATATCACTCTCTTACACTCTCGTCATTGTAACGTACCATCGGTGTCATCTGGTTATTTCATGAAATTTGCATATGATTCTTGAAGATGTGTGTAGTGATTTTACAGGTGATATATTTATTTTAGAGTTCGATTTCCGCGTGACTCCGAATTATCCTTAATTTATGGACATGAGTGTAGAAAAGCATGTAGCTTTAATGGCTAATGACATAACAGATGTTTTCGAACCCACTTAGATGGTCCTTGTTCTACGGTATGTATTGAATGGAGAAATATTTGAGCTTTTCTGGGGATTCTTATTCCAGAAAATCAAACTGCAGATGGCATATCAAAATGTATTTTAGAGCAATTGGACATAATCCTTCAGAGAAATGAACAAAAATTGAGAGCTCAGACATTTGATGGTGCAAATGTCATGAAAGGCAAAAAAGCCGGAGTTCAAGCAAAACTAAAAGCAGTTTATACTAATGCACATTTCATTCACTGTTATGCACATCAACTTAATTTAATATTGAGAAATGCAGCAAGTATTTCACGAAACGGAAAAATATTTTTTCCTAACATTCTGGCTATTCCAACATTCTTTTCAAGATCACCTTAACGCGTGTCCATTCTAAAAAAGCATCTGGCCGTTAGCATTCCACGTCCTTCCTCCACAAGTTAGAACTTCAACATACGGACCATTTGCAACATTTAAAAAATTGATCAAATACAGTTAAACTTTTGCAGAGGCAACAGGAATTTCAAATTACCTAAATGATGATAATTTCAAGTTTTCGTTAGAGCTTTTTTATCAGATTATGCCTCGTGTTGAAATAATATATAACCAAATGCAATCCAGAGAAATTAGTATGTTTAAAGTTAATGAATATATAACAAATTTCAAAACTCTATTTTAGAATTAGGAAACTCAAAGTACTGTGAGAATTCTTAAAAAACACTGATGGCAGAAGCTAAGGAAATATGTGACTTTATATGTATTGATATAATGGAAAGATATTCTTCTACTAAACACTTAGCAGCTACTTGACCGCGGGATAGTTTAGAGGAGCAAAACTATCTCTCGATGAAGAACTAAATTATTTAAAAGCAATAGCTATTGGCAGGGGCTTTTCACCCAACATTATTAATCAAGCAGTTAAAAAATTCTCATCTCAACACACCAAAAGGCAGACTCTTATTTTAGGAGATTGTAAAAATTTTATTTTCATTCCCTTCTTTCCATCAATTAGCTATAAAGTTGCACGTATTTTACAGAAATTTAACTTTCTGGTCGTTTATTCTCCCATCAATAAAATTCCGAGTTCCATACTCAAGAACCCCATTCCGGATATGAATTCCTGGAGTATTCACAGGATTCCTTGCCAGTGTGGTTTAATTTACATTGGCCAAACTAAGAGAGCCTTAAAATTTCGCGTTAAGGAACATGAAGCATATGTTAGAAAAAAGGAAACACAGAAGTCTTCTGTTGTCCAACCTTGTTGGTCCGAAAATCACACTTTCAATTTTTCTGCTTCCAAAATTATTCAAAAAACATCTTCCATTGGAGAACTGGATTTCCTAGGGGCATTTCACGTTCAAAAAAATCTTTCTGTTCTAGTTAACGACCCTAATTCCAATCCAACTTTGCCTTCAGCCTTTAAAGAAGTTATGTTTTAGTTCTGGTTTCATCAACAGATGGCGTCAGTAGCTTGTCTCCTGTCTTATCTAGTCATTATATCTTATCTCGTTCATTTGTGCTTTTGCAGCTGAGGATGGTGGTTCGGTAAAAACCATCGAAACTAGTCCTGTGAAAATGTGAAAATATAACGCTGATTTTTGTTGTTTGACTTCTAAATTAATATTCTATTGTATGCTGATATTCATGAATACTGCAAATTAATTGAGCTACTGAAATTTATCTTGGAAAATAATCTAGATGATGTGAAATTACGAACTGATAAGAATTCTCTTGACAGTTCCGATGACTACATCAGACACAGAACTTTGCTTTTTAACACTGAAAAGAATAAAAACTTTTCTAAGAAGCACTATGAATTCGGAGAGAATAAATGCGCTTGCAATGCTTTCAATATAGGAAAATTTCCTCGGTTGTCATCCAGAAATCCAGGAGAAAATTATTGATCTTTTCACGGAAATTAAAACAAGAAGAATGGATTTCATTTTTAAATGAACAGATAAAGATTGAACTGTAACAATTTAGGTTAAAGTAATTAAGAAATGCTTAATTTTTCTCTTGTAAGATTTCATGGAAGTTTCAAAATAAATTTTCTTTTTATACATGTTTGTTTCCCTTTACACAATTTTAAAACAAAGGTTAAAATTTTTTTGAACAGCACCCCCACTAATTTTAGTTACAAGCCGCCACTGCATAGACCTCCATTCTCAAGTCTTCTACTAACGGCTGACGTTGGTACGAACCTTTCGGTGCCTGCAACAAGGGAAGATCTAAGTTGAGTAGGAGTTCAGGTTATATACCTTAGTGCGCATAACAGCAAATATCGGTTATCAGTACTCGTCGTAGCGGTTGGCCGTTCTTAGCTGAACCTCCTGGATGACCAATCTGCGGTTAGAAATTGTTTCCAAAATCTATGAACCACACAAGGACTCACATTTAGCCATCAGGCCAGTTCTGCGTGTCTTTGTCCTGCTTGTATGACTAAAATGATGACTAAAGGTCATTAAGATAGAATAACACGCCGAACAAGTATTAATTTAGAAGTCAATACAACAAAAATCAGCGTTAATTTACACATTTTAACAGAAGTAGTAAAGACTTATATTTACATTTTTTACAGGATCGTTTTACCGAACCATCATCCTCAGCTGTCAAAACGCAAATGAACGAGATAAGATATAGTGATTAGATAAGATAAGATAAGAATGGCTGGTCAGAAGTTAAGCTACTAGCGCCATCTATTAATGAAACGAGAACTAAAACATAATTTCCGTAACGGCTAAAGGCAAAGATGGATTGGAATTAGGATCGTTAACTACAACAGAAAGATTTTTTGGAATGTGAAACGCCTCTAGAAAATCCAGTATCTAGCAATCAAGTCAATTTAAATATCCAATATCTAGTAATCAAATCCTCTAGAAAATCCAATTTTAAGAATAATTTTGGCTTCAGAAAAATTTAAATTGAAATATTTTACAGAAATTTAACTTTTGAGTCGTTTATTTTCCTATCAATAAAATTACGAGTTAAATACTCAAAGACCCCATTCCGGATATGAATTCTTGGGGTATTTATAGGATTCTTTGCGAGTGTGGTTTAATTTACATTGGTCAATCTAAGAGAGCCTTGAAATTTCGGGTTACGGAATATGAGGCATATGTTAGAAAAAAGGAAACACAGAAGTCCTCTGTTGCCCGGCATCGTTGGCCCGAAAATCACACCTTCAATTTTTCTGAAGCCAAAATTATTCAGAAAACATCTTCCATTGGTGAACTGGATTTTCTAGAGCTGTTTCACATTCAAAAAATTCTTTCTGTTCTAGTTAACGATCCTAATTCCAATCCATCTTTTCCTTTAGCCTCTAAGGAAATTATGTTTTAGTTCTCGTTTCATTAATAGATGGCGCCAGTAGCTTAACTCCTGACCAGCCATTCTTATCTTATCTAATCACTATATCTTATCTCGTTCATTTGCGTTTTGACAGCTGAGGATGATGTTTCGGTAAAACCGTGGAAACTAGTCCTGTAAAAATTTGCAAACGCTGATTTTGTTGTTTGACTTCTAGATTAAAGGTCATTGTTACAAATTGTCCATTACAGATTTCTGATCTCAGTATCACAGCGAAATTTGCAATTTATGCTCCTCGCAGATGGCGCAGTTCGAATGAGCGCCACTTATTTGCATACTGCACTTTTACTCAGCAATTCTTATTTGACAACATATTCAAATTTTGTACGGATTAGCTTATTTTTGAAAGAGTTATCGCTATTTTTGTGCTATTTCTTTAATTTTTGGAAACCAATGTACGAGGGTAAGTTGAAAAATAAGTTTCCCCTGTCGACTGTGGTCAGAGTTGTGTATGAAAGTCAAAAAATAGAATGAGACATTAAAGATATGACATAACTTTATTTTTCCACATAGGTACCAAGTACATTGTGACATTTGTCATATCGCTTGATAAGCTTCAAAAAGCCCTCCAGGAAAAAATCAGGGCTTTGCATATGGAAGAAGTGTTGAACGGCTTGTTTCACTTCAGTATTGCTTCCAAAGTATTGCTTCCAGTATTGACACCCATGCGTTGTTCCTTGTGTGTCGAGGTCAATTTTCGGGGCACCCATCGTGCTGACACTTTTCTGTATCGAAGAATGTCGTGGATGATGTTTTGAGCTCGCTCATGTGAGATTCCAAGTTCTTCCGCTACTTCATCGATGGTGATACGCCGGTTCGCTCTAATCATGTCATCCACCTTCCTGACATTTGATTCTGTAGTGGCCGTGCGCGTCCGTCCAGCTCTCGGTATGTCCTCCACTTGCTGACGTCCATCACTGAATGTGCGACACCATCTCCGCACCATTTGCTTCGACATCACACCTGGCCCATAGACTTCCACGAGGCGGTTATGAATTTCTGTTCCTGATACTCCACGTGCCCATTCATAGCGGATAACCGCTCTCACTTCCTCCTTCGACCACGAATTCAAAACGCTCCTTCTCTCCATACCTACCGGGGTTCAAATGAGAGGCTGGTCTCCGCTTTGCGCAGGCACTGCAACAGCGTCATCTGCTTGATTTGCAGCGACCTCTACCCAATGGTCTATCGGTGACTTGCGCGTTTTCCTGCTGTGTCGCCTTTCGCCCATAGCCGTTCAACGCTTCTTCCATATGCAAAGCCCTGAATTTTTCTTGGAGGACTTTTTGAAGCTTATTAAGCAATGTCACAAATGTCTCAACGTACTCGTACGAGAATAATAAAATAAAGGTATGTCATATCTTTAATGTCTCATTCTATTTTTTTACTTTCAAACACAACTCTGACCACAGTCGACAGGGGAAACTTATTTTTCAACTTACCCTCGTACATAAGCAAAATTCTGAGTAGAGAATTCTTTGATTAAAAAATTACTTTGTATGAAAATCCGCTGATTTTTGAAAAGCAAGGATTTTAAAGATTTGCTTTAAACTCAGACAGATGAAAAGAAATTCCCAACATCCTAATCCACTAGTAAGAGATTTAAACAACATCATAGTATTTATTCAGTAAAAAGAATTTTTTTTCTTGTGCGCGATTATCGGTTTATCGGTGGTTTCAATTATAATTTACAATAGTGTGGAGAAAAGAAACCGTTTTTTATGCTTCTATATGCGTTCTAAATTGCAGTGAGTTAACCTACTAAGATAAACGGCTAAAAATGCCCAATAGTACATCTTACGAGTGGTGTAGCACCAGGGTGCCTGGGCAAAACAGCCCTACCCCTTGTAGAATTGATAGGTTGTTCCGAATTATAAGATACTCATTAACCTGGGGAACAAGTCAGTTTAAGCATTAATATCATATATGTAGATTTTTTTTCTCACCCTATTAATATTATTGTGGTTATTAATATCCTATGCACCGTTTCTTAAGGAATTATGGGGTATGCAAATTCAAGCAAGTTACGTAGACAATGCAATCTGGAAAAGCTGCCGATGCCCAATAGTAGCGATTTCCTATGGTAAAAGCAATGTGGTTGAAAATAGCTATTCGTACAGAACCTTACTTTTATTTTGTAGAACAGCTCTGAGATTCAGAGGCCAACATTCTGCTTGTCATAGATTTACTCTGGCTGGGGAACATGATCAGAAATTCTTCTTAGTTTTTATTCCTACTCTTCTTTGTTAAAATTTCCTTTCATACTTTTTCCAGCATTTTGTCTCGTCTCATCAGTGATGCTATAAACGTTTCAACTTTTTTCATTGATATTATAGGAAAAGAAGGATTTTTGTTTCTGACATCATTGGAAGTAGTGCATTGTATTGTATATTCAGCTGGAGGCACTAATAATCAGAGATCTGTATTTTATTTTATTACTTAACATTTATCATTAATTTAACTTAAAGGTCAGGGGAGTGAGTGCACCAGCAGACTAGCAGAACGTAAGAAAAGCCTTCACAAACCCTTTTGTTCGACCGTTGAATCTGAACACTTTCAGATTAGTTATTTTATTTATTAATTAGTCCAAAGGGGCAATTTGCCAAGAAGGACTATTAATTTCGTTTTGCATTTTGCGTTGATTCATTAAAAGCTCTGTTTCCCTTTTCAAATTGCTGCCACCAAATATTATCGCCCTGTATTATATTTAAAGAAGTTAAATAATGAAGAATTTGCATAAATGTATATATGTTTCTCGCATTGGGATAAAACAATGGTACCTAGAGCCATCAAATTTTGAATATAGAACGTTTCCACCCGAAAATGGGCATCTGGAAGCCCAAATTTGAAATTTCGAATTTGTTTTATTATCGATTTAATATTTTGTAAAACTTTAACGAATTTTTGATTAACAAATTCAAAGATTTCAAAGCGAGCAATGGCAATGTTGTACAGCAAAAACAGTTTTATCTCCAGTGCGCGACACTGTTTATCGGAAATTCTAAAGATGTGCTCATTTTAAAATTATTTTGCGATATTGCTGTTGAACTGAATTTTATGGTTTAAGTTCGAAGAACATGATATTTAATAAATAAAGGCAACACACAAAATTTTGAAAGAAAGCCCCTTTGGACGTAATTTAAAATCTGAAACGTTTCAGATTTTTTTAAAATTTATTTTTGTTTTTATTATTTATTTATTTTGTTCTTCTTCCTTAAGGCTTCTAACATTTCTAATTTTAAAAATAAAGCCCTGGCCATCGAGTTCAGATCTTGCACATATACTGTATGTGGATAACAACACAATATAGTGAAGCAATCTTTTAAAAATTCGAATTAGAGTTTTTTTAATATAATGTTAATACGGATTTTTTCTCATATATCTTCGTTTAACGAACAAATTAAAAATCTCAGAGTCCATGGCACAGAGCGGAAAAAGAATCTTTTGAATGAAATTTATATAAAATTTGTAACAGAATTTTTTTCCCCGAATTTTCCAAAAAAGCCTGATTTTTTTTAACTATCTGATGTTTTAAATTTTCAAATTTCGACATCTAAAAACGTATCCGCTACAAAATTTTGGAAATTTTCAAAGATAATAAAACAAATCATCGTTTTAAAAAATATAAATCAAATTTATAAAAATACCTTCTTTCTATTGTCATTCAAAGAGTATATGTGCAAATTGATTGAGCTTGATGCCTTATTTTAGAAGGAGTTTACAACTGTTTGTAAATTTCCTCTTTTAAAGCAAAAATCATAAAAAGGCATTAATTGGTCGAATTTCTACATTTAAAAAAATGCTTCAATATGAAACAGAAGGTGAAGTATCACTTTCGACCTTAGGATGTTATTCCATTACATTATTTTTCTTACTTCCGAATAGATTTCTCTAGAACTGATTTCATTTATTTATGTATTAATCACACTGGTTTTTCTTGATTTACATCATTATATAGTTTATGAGTTTTAAATAAAAGTTCATATTATGAAGCCTTTTTTTATTTTCATCTTTTTAGTCTCGATGGCACGTTATCAATAACATAATTCAATTTAAAAAATCGTTTTTCAGCAATTAAAAGTTGTTCTTTCATTTTCAACAATTGTGTGATGAAAAAAATGACAAAAAATAAAGTTTTTTTGCATATTCGCTGAAAATCAAAAATTACATTTCATATAATCTTGATTTAAAAAATTTCTTTTCCTCTGTCCGGTGGTGCAAACAGTGCCATTCTCAGAGTTTTAGTTTGTTCAATGAGCACAGATATGAGCGAAAAGTCGTTTCAATGTTAAATTTTAAAAAATCTAAATCGAATTTTAAAAAACATTTTATTGTATTGTCATCCATAAAGAGTATGTGTGCAAAATTTGGGCCCTGTAGCTTGTTTGGAAAAGTTTAAAATTCGTTCGTAAAGTTTTGACCTTAGGCAGAAACATCATGAGTGAGTTAAATAAAAAAATTATAAAAAAGGCGTCTAGTTTTAAACAAAATTCCAGAAAGTTACTTAATTAATACTTTTCTTATCATTAATATTTTGGAAGAGGATAGAGAATTTGTTTTATAACCTTTGAAAATTTCAGATCTGTAGGACAAATTTCAGAAACTAGAAGTCTTGTAAAAGAATATTTTTTTCCTATAATACTACGTATTATAATAGAATTAAGAAAACCAACTTTTGAAATGAAATGCTGTCAAAAATGTATATAAATGTATCAAACAGAAACTATTAAAAATGACGCGGTAAGTTACGTTTTGAAATTTCGAAATAGTGATGCAAATTATTTTTTAAAAGTATGCAATGATTTTTAATGCAATAATAGAAATAATTTTAACATTCATCAGTCCGTGAAGTCTGCTGTTTCTTAGATTAATAAAATGAAATGAATAGTAAACGCAGGATCAATGTGTAAAAAGGCATGGAAAGAAATAATATTCATAAAATGGCAAAACTGCAAGTGGTTCTTTAGAGCAAGGGGAGGGAAATAAATAAATAAAACGAATATTAGGGAAATCTATACAGAAGCAGGAAAAATATTGTGATCTAATGATATCATAACCTTGAGACCATGTTTTCAGGCGATGTCGGAAGAACCGATTACTTTGCCTTCTGCATCATACTCCAGCATGTTTTATTTTTTTTAATATGCTCAAAAATAAAAAAAATTGCGTTAAAAATTCATACTAATTTCATTAAAAAGATGTTTTCTCTTCTAACCGATAGTGCAAACAATTAAATTCTGAGATTTAAAATTTTTTCATTAAACGAAGGTATGTGCAAAAAATCGTTTCAACGTTTAATTAAAAAAATCTAAATCGAATTTCGAAAAAAAAAACTGCTTCACCGCATTGTATTGTCATCCACAAAATGTGTGAGTGTAAAATTTGAGCTCGATAGCTTATGAAGAAATATATCAAAAGTCGAGGGCAGACTTTGACCGGTGCTACAAATACCATGAGCATAAAACTATAAAAGCGTATAAAGTTCGAAATGCATATAAACCGAAAGCTAAACCACGGGCGAAAAGTTGCACAGTCATTTAATGCTAATAATTTTTATTGAATTAAAATCTAAATCAAATTCAAATATCATATTCAGATATGCCGAAGTAGAATCAAAAGGAATTGGTACAAAACGGTGCAATACAATTACTGCACAAAATTGATACAAATGGCAAACTTTTAAAATTTAAATAATTGCATGTTAAATTTTAATTAAAAATGAAATTTAAACCAAGAGCAGTTAAAAAAAAGCACTAGGTGAACTGAAGCTGAACAAAAAACGAAATTCGACCAATAAATCTTTCCGAAAAATTCGAGACATCTGAATGAACTTTTTTTTTTCTTTTTAATACAAAAAACTGGACTTTACGTTTCCTTTGACATCTTCATCAGGAGGCTGGTATCTCGAGAAATGTAAAGGAAGCCTCTTTCTTATTGAACCAAAGTACAATTAAAAAATTTAATTAATATTTGGAAAAAATTTAATTAGGTGGAAAAGTTCCACACTATTACTAGCCAAACACCAACTATCCGGAATCAAAAAAGCCCTTCTCTTAAATTTAAATGTACAGTTAGTTATAAAAAATGAAATTAAAATAAGTTATAGAAAAACAATTGTAGTACTAAAAAAATTTCAAACTTTTAAATAAAACTTTTAAACTTTAGAAATTTTGGAATGTATCTTAAAACAAGAACCTGTCATATGAAAAACTGCAAAAATGCAAGCAATATCTGACAGCAGAACATAATCATTCGCATTTAGGAGCTTGATTATTAAAATCTGCAAAATTCATACTGAGCACAAATTGTGCAAATAAATAAGACAAGAAAATCTTTGAATTTAAAATTTTAATTAAATTTATTATTAAAAATAGCACCGAAAAAAAGAGGAAATACTGTAAAACAATTTAACTCTAACATGTGCTTTACAGTGCAAAGAAGTCAATGACTACTTAAACTACAATTTAAAATATTCTGTTCCTAATATATCATACCTGAAAATAAAAAAATAATAAAACTAGTGTAGTTAGAAAAAAGGAGAATTTTTTATTATTATTTTTTTAAATCTTAGTAAATTCTTAAAGAAACATAACAAGGAATTCCAGCAGTGTTCTTAAAAAAACAAGTAAGAAAAATGCGGATCGAAAACAATGCACGTGAGATTTTTTAAGTATATGCGCATAAAAGAGTAAATGAATGAACAAATTGTAAAGTTATTAATAACTCATTCGTTATAAAAATTCATAACCATGGAACATTCTCTGATACATGTACGTTGCAATCTCGAAACAATCTTCAAATATAGCATAGAACAACTTATATCAAAAAGTATCTGACTGCTTCGCATGACACTTACGAAAAAGTGCAGTGCACTTAGCCTACTGCGATTTATGTTTTTCCGGCTTACACTGATTTATAACATCATTTCGAAAGGAGCGAAAATAAAAAATACAAAATCTGATGCGGACTTCCTTGTATGGAATATTAAATTATACCCATTTTTTGCTGCATTTCATTTAAACTTATTTCCTCGAATTTCATTAAATATATTTCTCATTCAACTAATTCAGTTCTCACTTCGCGGCAAGGCAAAAATACGTAAAACCTCAAAATATCTTCCATTAAAAATTGAAAAATATGGATAAAGATAAAACAATTAAAAACAATTTTTACAATTAAAATTAATAGTCTCTACGCGAAAACAAGAAATTCGGCCAGCGGGCAAGAAAGCAGACTTTTCGGTGCACAAAACTTAAAAGTTTACTTTTGGTCTCACTCAGGAAAAAGGGACTGAACTGAAGGTTTAGAAAACTGGCTTGATTCACTATTCTGCTAAGTTTCAAATGTAAACAAATATGGCTGCTATGGTAAAAAAATTAGGCTTAACAGCACTTAAACAACTTTTAAATTGTTGATAATTCTGCACCTATTGCATGCGGATTAACTAAAATCATAAAACCTTAACTGGAAGATAAGAACAGTATAATTCAATCATTTTTAAACCAAAAAATACACAGTTTACCAACTTATAAGAATAAAAAAACTGAGCTCACGGAGCCGAGTAACAGAACGGATATATAGTATATATATACTTTTGGTGCCGCCGATTGCAACCAAAAAGGGAAGTGGGCAACTGCATGTCATAGCAGTTCTGTGTATGTAATATCAAAATTAACATTGTAGATTTGGTGATTTCTCCTAAATTCATCTGTTCTCCCAAATTCGAGATCTTTCTACGTAACGTTTTAATACAGATACCTCCTGCCCAATCAAATAATTGTAAGCCAAAACTGTTTCTAACACGGAACTGAAACTTTAACTCTCTCCTTTCTTTCTTTGAACTGCTGCGTTCTCGCTTTCGCGTATAAGCTCTCTGGCAACACGCTACTTTTCCCCGCTGCTGCTTATTTGCCTAAGATGGCGTACTTTAAAATAGAAATTATTGTATTCAACTATGTTTAAAAAATATCTTGTCTGCCAAAGAATGATATGATATGCATAAAAAAAAATAAAGATTGTGATTCCTTAAGCTCAGTTGTGCTAAATCCGTCATCATGCTTCCTCACTCAGCTTAGCTTAGCTATTTTGCAGGGCAAAAGTCGTGCAACGCGTTATTGAGTAAGTGGTCATATTGTTTTGACTCTTCAGTGTATATTATTATTGTAATTTTATTGCATTCTATATCTTTCACATTGCAGAAAATATTTCCTTTGTAACTTTATATGTTATTTCCACGTTAATGTCCATGTGTTTCACATTTCTAATATTTTGCTACCTTAAATTGAAAAAAAGTGCGTTCAGTGTTATTGCTGACTTTAATACATGTGTATAAGAAAAGAAACTTCCTTCTGTGATAAATACTACTTTTATCCAAAGATACAAAACATGTTACACATTAAAAAATGGGCAATATTCATAAAGTAATATTAAGGTAATAAAATAATAAATTCAAAAGTAGTAAATTCAAACATAAGTATCTCTTTTCAAATCTATGCTAGTCTACTTTCAAAAATAAATTTTAATTTTTCGGACTGGCTACAAAAATCGGGAATTTACCGTGTTATAATGTTAGCTCCCACCGTTTTTCCTATTTGTGAAAACTGATTTGGGAGTTAGCACACTGGAAAAAATAATATTTTCTCTTTTTAAGTGGAGAAAAAAAAGCTATGCCTTTTATATTAAATTCAAGGCACTATAGTGCTGTAAGGAATATAATCTTTTGATAACAAAAATGCAGCGCACTTTATTGACAGTATTAGTCTCTTCGCTACTGCTCTCAAAATGTAAACAAAACAGTGTGAAAATGAGATCTCAAGCCCTGTAAAGACAAGCGTGACTCGTCAGTAAAGACAATTTCATTCCATTCTGCCGTGCACATCCTTCTTTCATCGCACCATTGGCGGCGGAGACGTCTGCGGTTCTGCGTCAAGGGTAGACGAAACAATGGACTTCTTGCGGACAGACCACTGTGCTGTAAACGGCGTCGAATGGTACGCGCAGACACTAAATGATGCGTTGCAGACTGAATGTGCTGTGGTTCGTGATGTGACTGAGCGATCCTTCACTGCCATGCGCACATTGTTCCTGTCATCACGTGAAGTGGTGCACTGAGGTGGATGCGATCGAACACGTCAGTCCGTCGTACCCTCCTGCATCCAACGGTCACATAACTGTTGTTTGGTTTCGTCCAACACGACTACCGATTTCCCTGAAAGATAATCCACACTTTCGGTAGGCCACTATCCTTCCTCTGTCGAACTCGGATACTTGATCAAACGATGATCGCTGCTTACTACGAGGCATAATTGATCGTTTTTTTGAAAAAACCACGAAAAAAACACAATTGCCGAACTTGAAATAGCCGAAAACTCCAAGCCTTAAATAGCGCTTTGAAGTGGCGCCACAGGCGCGCGTGATGTGCGTCTGCGCTAAAATTCTAATCATTTGTATATCTCACCTCCGCTAATGCATGTTATAAATTTCATGTTATTTGCATGCTTCCTTCAGGGTCTTGCATTTACGGTGGCCGGCAATGTCTGAACACATTGGCTTGATCCGGGCTTTTTAATGTTCATGAAAGCATTAAGAGAGTGCCTTTTTGAAATCTGACATAAAGTAACAGTCGCTTCATCTTGGTTAGTTTGAACTGCTTGAAAACGTTAATATCGTAGAATTATCTTTATAAGAAAGGAAAGAAGGTTCAGAAGGACAAAAATCTGGCAGATAAAAAATTCGTAACACGACACAAATTCGTTTATTAATCAAAAGAAACTCAGCTCTTTGTTCAAAAAGCGATATTTCGTTAAATGGTCAAAATATGCTTTAATTCCGTTTGCGCTGTAACTTAACTGTCACCGATGATGTCACTTCATATATTTCTTCTATAGTAAGTACACTAACGCCAAATTCACTTATAGGAAGTTGAATAAAAAACGACAAACCTAACAAAAATTGTCCACAAACCTTTTACTTCCTTGTACGAAGTAAAAAGGAAGTATTGTAATCGCGAAAAATTTCGGGTATCATATTTGAACGAAAATATCCATTTTGACCGCTATCGAACGCAATATAACGATGTCTTTGCATGACATCCGTACGTAAGGATAGAATGAAGGACTCTTTTTTCCCCAAAAAAATTATAAAACCGATTTAAAATGGATTCTGAAGAGATTTTTTTCTTGGCGTTATCTCTCATAACTCAAAAACGGGTAGTTTCAGAACTTTAGAATTTTGTATGTAGGACTACTATTACATGTGGATGCGCACCTCCTATTTTTGATTGCAAACAGCCGCGCCAAAAGTGTATAAATATATGTATGTTTGTACCTACTCTGTTACTCGAATCAGTGAGCTCAGTTTTTCAATTCTTATATGTTGGTAAAGTGTGCTTTGAAAATGATTGAATTATGTTGTTCTTATCTTCCGTTTATGGTTTTTATGCCTTTAGTAAATCTGCCTGCAAGATTTGTAGAATTATCAACAATTTAAAAGTTGTTTAAGTGCGGCTAAGTCTAATCATTTTTCCCATGGCAGCCATATTTACTTACATTTGAAACTTAGGAGAATAGTGGATTTTTTGCCAAACTAGAGAAACTAAGCTTCGCAACAACAAAGTTAACGTCCTCTTTTATTATTGTGAATTGAATCACGCTTAATACATTCTGGAATTTATTCGAGGAAATAAGTGTTTAAGGTTTACTTCGTAATTTTTAATGTAGATACTTTGAGTTTTTATGTATTTTTGCCTTGTCTCGAAGTGAGAACTGAATTAATTATGAATGAAAATACTGAACCGTCTGTGAAAAACTTTTTTTTTAAAATTTCTTTTACTCATCGTTTAAGATTTATTATAGTATTTGAATAGAACATGTGGCAACGATTAAGTAATTCTCCAGATCATATGCATAATTTTTGTACATTATGAGTTATAAAATGAATGAGATGTAACGCTATTAAGTGAAGTTAGCGCCAGAGTGTCGCTATGGTAAACAAATATAATGAATTTGAAAGAGTGCGTTTATTCTGTTGCGGTTTATGCTATCGATGAAGTAGATTTAATTCAATCCAATATTTTTAAATGCAATGCAAAATGCGTATAATTTAATATTCCGTACAAGGAAGTCATGCGGTTGTATACATCACATTTTTTATTAGAAAAGTAACCTAATTATATTTTAATTTCTTTTGAATGTAGGTGTCCCCTGAAGAAGCAAGACGTAGACAAGAATATTTGAAACAACAAAGAGATAAGTTGTTAGCTCTGAAAAAACAAGAACGAGAGAAACTCCTTCAGCGATATGAAGAAACTTCTCCCAGCAGACCGAAATCCGCCCGGGCAGCAAAAAGAGCAGTTCAAGAAGAGAAAGCCGACTCAACTGTTGATCCTAAAGTATTAGCCTTTCGGAAATCTTTAGCTGCTCGTTTAAAAGCTGAAGTAGTAGGTAAGAAGTTTAATATTGTTAGTGAAGTATTTTAGCAAAATTTCGTTATCAGGTGACTGAGGAAGAAGGAAGATATTGCAATCTTGAAACTTCTTCAACATATTGAAGAGGAGTTTGCCATCAAACGCTTTTCTTGTCTGAAAAATACGGAAAAAAAAAAAAAAAAAAACTCAAAGGTTTCAGATTTTAAATTAACGTCCAGAGGGGCGTTCTTTTTAAAGTTTTGTGTGTTATCTTTATTTATTAAATATTTTTACTGATTTCGTATTTATTTAGCTATTTACAGTAGAAGTCCGATAATCACGCACGTTCGGGACCGGCTCGGTGCCGGACTACCGAAAATTCCGGTCTATCGGGCGGTAATTATAAGAACAATTAGGTTAATAATTAAACTAAAAATACAGTATGCAAATACATACAACAAAGTTTATTTTACATTTCATATAATGTATGTACACGTACTGTAAAACATATTTCACTTAGATTTAAAAAAGTCACGAATGTCTTTTTTTTTCTTGACTTTTGGCGTTTAGTATAAAATTTATTTCTAATGATATGGAAATCAATAATTTCTGAAGCACTGTAGCTAGTACTAGCCTCAGCAAAAGAGATAAACTTATTTAGTGATTCTGCAGCTTCTGCCCAGCTGATTTTTTCCTTTTCTTCCGTTTCGGCATCTGAGTCATTTTCTTCAAGATTTTGAGTAGGCTGAGGGTTTACTACAATGTTGATAATGTCCTCATCGGTTAGTTCTTGTTCAACAGGCTCATTCTCGTCGATTAAAAGCCACTCCTCTACCTCATCTTCAGGCAGGTTTTTCAAGGGATTGTCAGTACTTCTAACGACATCCAAAACTTTGGTCAGAGCGTCTTGATGGTTTTCTTCCTCATCAGTCTGTAGAGTTAGGTCAGATGCAGGGTTTGCAGCTGGCCAAAGTTTTCTCCAGCATTTTTGGAGTGTTGTATTTTTTACCTGGTTCCAAGACTGTGCAATAGCATAGACGGCATCTTTTACTGTAAACTTTTTTTGAAAATCAGTCACGTCACAGTCGGCATTTAACAGGCCTTGAATAAAAGACCTTCTATAAAAGCATTTAAAATTTTGAATAACCCCTTGGTCCATGGGTTGAATCAAAGATGTTACGTTAGGTGGGAGCAGAGTAGCAACAATATTTCCAGAAACTAACTCATCTACTGGCGGATGGGCTTTGCAATTGTCCAAAAGAAGGATGGCTTTAGTATCTTCTGGTAGACCAAGGCTTTTGAATGATTCCTTGACCTCAGGCACAAAGTGGTGAAAAAACCAGTCTTTAAAGAGGGCGGCAGTTATCCACGCATTTGATTGAGCATCGTATTGGACAGGCAAGTGTGTAACATTCTTAAAAGCCCTGGGTTTTGCAGATTTACCTATCACAAAAGGGGTCACTCGGTGGTTTCCAGACGCATTAGCACATAGCAAAACGGTTAATCTGTCTTTGTTTTTTTTAAAACCCTTGGCTGCTTTTTCTCCTCCCCCAGCTAGTGTAGATGTTGGTAAACATCGCCACAATAGCCCTGTTTCATCAGCATTGTAAATCTGTTCAGGTGTTAAATCATTATCAGCCACGATTTTCTCAAACTCGTCTTTGTATTTTTCTGCAGAGTTTTGGTTTGCTGAAAGGGTTTCTCCAGTTACATCAAGTCTTCGAATTCCATGCCGAAACTTAAAGTTTCTGAGCCAACCATCAGAATAATTACATTCACTTTCAGCAACTCCTAAATCTTGGCCGAATTTCTTTGCCTTTTCAACAATCATTGGCCCTGTTACCGGCTTTCCTTCAGAACGTACTGCACTAAACCATTTGAACAATACACTATCTAGCTGTTCCAGTTTTGGTTTTTTTAATGTTTTTCTAGAAGCCAATTTTTCAGTTGTTACCGATTGAGAAGCAAACTTCATTAGTTCATCTTTTTGTTTTTTAATGTCATAAATAGTTGATGAGCCAATATTAAACTCATTCATTAAAACATTTCTATTCTCGCCTTTTTCTAGCCGTTTGATGATTTCTAGTTTCTGATTGAGAGTCAGTGTTACGTGTTTTCGTTTCTCTCCTTTTGAACTCGAAGGCTTAGGTTTTGAAAACATGGTCACTGTACAGTTAGAACGAAAATCACTTTTTTTATAAACAGTTTCAAAAGTTACGTTTACTGCGATGTGAAAGGACACAAAACAACAACGCACAAAAAAATGGCGAAGACGCTTCGTGATTGATTAACGGAGCTGCACTGCACCTGAATTTGTTGTGACAGCTGAGACTAGCCGGCCGCTAATTGTTTCCGAACAATACCGAGCGCTTCCGGATGATCTCGAACTACCCCGAAAACTTCCGAATAGCTCTCGAGCGGTTTTATTTCCTTTAAAGACACACTTTTGGAGAAAACCAAAATTTTTACAATTTTCCGGAGCGATGCCGGACTATCGGGCATTCCGGACTGTTGGATGCCGGACTAATGGACTTCTACTGTATTTAGAATTGTAATTTAAAATTGCCTTTATTGTCCCGTGCAACGCAGACGATTTTGAAGAGAAAGCTACGTCAGAAAAGTAAAAATAAAAGAGCGCGTGCATTTAATATTTAATAAACAAATATCTCGTAATTGCTGTTGCCATCCATAAAAATCGAGAAAATAGATTTTACCAGGATATTCTAGTGAATAATTAAAAAGCTTATAAAAGCCGAATTAAAACACCTCAGCTCAGTTGTTGTTGTTTTAAGCGAACTGTATTGCTTACTTAATGCCATTATTGATTGTAACGAATTCGCTGTGAGATAGAATTAGTTTCTCTGTTTTGTACTGAGTTCTGTTTAACGTTTGAGATATTGTGATATTGTACGAATATCTCTGAAGAAATATTTTAGATTTCGTTTTTATTTCTTGTGAAAAGAATAAATTTTACTAACTTTTTAACGACTTGTGCATTCTATCCATAACGAACCCGTACGCACGCAACAGTTTTTGGTGTCAGAACTGGGATTTGAATGCCATTCACTAGAGCAATGGAAGAACAGTTAAGGCAATTCATGGCAGCCTTAGCTGCATTTAAAGAAGATACTAAAGCTGTCCAAGATACCGTTATAAGAGAGAAGATGGTAACAAGTCAAGAAAGGATGGAAGCTGGTCAATCATCTGTTAAAGATGAAATGAAGGAATGAAGGCTGTTCAGGAAGAGATTGAAGCAGGTCAAGAGGAAATAAAAAAAGAAATTACCTACGTAATAGAAAACCAATTCGAAGTTATGAAAGGCAGAATTGACGCTATTGAAAATAAAGTTGGACACATTGAAGAAAGAGAGTCATCTGTAAAGGAACAAATAGAACAGAGTGTTTCTGCCGTTGAACAACAAATTGATGACAGGGTTACTGCAGTTGCAGAGGTTGATAACTTAAAGAAATTCGTAGCGACGGCAGGGAGCAATTAGGATGGTTTTAAATTTCTACTCATGCCTGCTAGTTCTTCTCTGAAGCTATCGACATATGATGGGAAGATCTCCTGGCAAGACACAATTTTCTGTAGTTGCGGATGCGAATGGATGGGATTCCCAAGTTAATTCCTATCATCTCGCCGCTTCTCTGTGAGCAGATGCAGCGGATATCCTGCAGACTCTTCCCAAAACCCAAAGACTAGATTTCGAAGCGCTCTCCAGCGCATTGGAGCTGCGCTTTGGGGAGAAATGTTTGAAAGACTACAGTAAGCATCAATTAAAATCCCGTCAATAGAAGCCCACCGAAACACTCCAAGAGCTCACCACGGATGTTGAAAGGTTGTCCCGTCTCGCCTTTACGGAGTGCCCGACAGAAAAAAGGGAAATCATGTCCCTGCAATACTTCATCGACGGCATCCGGGATCCTGAAATACAGAAAGCAGTGCGAATGGCTGATGTGAAGGACTTTGTATTGTGATCTCACTATTATTTTTAATAAATACTGGATGCGGAGTGCACGGTGGAATTGCACGATATATCATAACAGGTAAATTCGAGATCCTTTGGAAAGCTTCAGATGCTCTTCGGTGGAACTCCACCTTTTCATTGTGAACTCTTATAAAGCTTGCAATTTTTTAGTGCAAGTTAATATGAGAAAGCATTGCCAGTTGATCCATGGTAAATCTAAAATCTTATTTACTGGTCCATATTTGGCCATTTAAGGCTAATTTTCTTAACTGCTGTGTAGGAATGTAAATCTTGATTTCAATTATACAAGATGCGTGTAAAAAGATTTAGTATTGAATTTATAAAAACGCGAAATGTGAAGAAAACTACAACTATTTAGCCTTCTACATGCTTTCTTTGCACTATATGTCTCTTGAGATGCATATATCAGGGGTGGCGATGGCTTGGCTCGCCAGCCCTGTGTGGCCCTCCCAGGCGAGTGGTGAAGCAAATAAAATACAATACAAAGTTCAAGATCCGGACTCGTCGGGATTTCGGCGATTGCGTATTCGAGATTTTTCCGGATATTAGATCATCAGTTTAAATCTAGTAAGATGACATGTAGAAATTATAAAATTAAAAATATGAAATCGTGATTTATGAAATAACTAGTTTTTACCCGCGGCTTCGCTCGCATTGATGTCCTTTTAAGTTTCAAAGACTATTGAAAATAAAATAAAATAAAAAAATAAATAATAAAAAAAATCTGAAAGATTTCAGATTTTAAATTACGTCTAAAGGCGCGTTTTTTTAACGTTTCGTGTGCTACCTTTTTTTTATTAAATATCATGTACTACGTACTCAAACCATAAAATTCAGTTCAAAATCAATATCGCAAAATCATTTTAAAATGAACATATCTTTAGAATTTCCGTAAGTCTCGTGCGCTGGAGATAAAAATGTTTTTTTTTTTCCGTACAGTGTTGCCATTGCTCGCTTTGAAATCATTTAGTTTGTTAATCAGAAATTCGTTGAAATGTTACAAAACATAAAATCGATAATAAAGCAAATTTCAAATTCAAAATTAGGGCTTCCAGATGCCCATATTCGCAGTAGGATTACGTCATTCAAAATTCGATGGCTCTAGGTTTTATCACAATGCGAGAAACATGCATACATTTATGCAAATTTTTCATTTTTTAAAATTTAATGCAGAGCGATAACATTTAGTGGCAACAATTTGAAAAGCGATACGCCTTTTTTGTGTTTCCGACGCAAAATCGCAAAACGAAAGTAATAGTCCTTCGGGACTAAATCCCTTTGGACTAAAAAATTTGATTATTTTCCTTATTGCCTGACCAGGATAATCAGGATAAAATTTTAGTTACTAATTTTTTAAGTTAAAAATACACTCCGCGTAAAATTTCAGTAAATACTGCCCTTCTTCATTGAGATAAGAAGAAATTCATACTGATGTCGCTAAGACACTATTCTGCATAATTTTTAAAATCCGATTTGGATGATATACCAAACATTGCAGTCTTAGCTTATTGTTACTTTTATTTTTATTTATTTATTTATTTTTATTTTATTTATTTTTATTTTATTTATTTATTTATTTTTGTTTTACTAAAAAATTTTGAAATAAAATATATAATTTAAAACCTGAAAAACATGCTTTATTAAGATATCTCACTACAAAAATAAATAATTTTCATTACCAAGATTTCAAAATGTTAATTTTTTGCGTGGCTTAAGCCACGCACCTGCGCGCGCAGACAAATTTTTACATCATTTAACTTATCGTTATGAAACTTTCAACATTTACAACATTTATACAACGACAATCATTTTAAGCCATAAAACCTATTATATAGTTTGCGTTTCAATACATAAGTTACATTTTATAGCCTATGACCTTTTCTAATATATCAAAAATATTTCTTGAAAATTTTATGATGATCGGTTAAGTAATTAAGCCGTGCAAGCGTAACAAACAAACAAACACACAAACAAACTCACATTTGCATTTATAAAACTAGTTAGGATGAAGCAATTATGATCTAAAGGGTATCAAAATTTTGTGCTAATACTTTCTCTTCAATACTATAGGCAGGCATAATCTCTTGTTCAGTTACAAAGTTCCAAAGTTCAAGTCCTGTAGTTGCTGTGTCGAGAATTCCGACTAACTTGTCAATAAAAATTTTTTCGTTTTCAATGACCTCTCTGTCACTTTCTTCACTATCGATAGCAGCATTTTCTGGATCTAGAACCATACTACAGATTTCACCGTCCGTTAATTGATTGTTAAATGGAGCATTGTGATCGCAATGAAAAACTTTGCTCTATCATCTTCATTTATTACCGCTTATCCGCATTTCTTTTCAAAATCCATTAACTGGAAAATTTCACCTGTGGTTTGCGATATCCGAAAGCCTTCAAATTCGCGGCTATCATATTCATCATCCTCACCATGAAGTACAGTAGCTGTCCATAAATTATACCAAGCATTTTTTAAATTATCTAGAGGCACATCGTCCCACGATCTTGCAATGCTCCACACAGCAGATTTTATGCTAAAGTATTTAAAAAATTCTTGAAACGTCTTGCCAATATTCAAGAAATTTAACGTGGATTTTAAAAATGCGACTTCATATTTGCACTTCATTCCGCGCACTATTCCGATATCCATAGGCCGCATGAAGGATCTGGAGGAAAGAATAACACGGACATATTATCTTTCATTAAAGCTTTAAGTGAATAAGAGCCGAACAGTTATCTACAATCAGGACAATTTTTGCGTCATCAGGTAAACCAACCGAATTCAAATTTTCCGAGCATCGGGTATGAAATGATTTTCAAACCAACCAAACATTGACGCTTGTGTCATTCGCGCTCTTTTATTTGGAAGATATATAACGGGAAAATCTTTATTCCATTAAATGCTCGAGGTCGCGTATTTGTCTGATTACGAAAAGTTTATACTTGTTCCTGCAGCATTTGCGCCTGCTAAAATTGTTAGTTTAGCTTTGGAATCTTTGACACCAGTTGGAGCTTTTTCTGTAGAGGTTGCCAAGGTATTTCGCGGTACACATTGCGGGAAAAGACAAGTTTCATCACTGTTGTAAACTTTTCCTGGAGATAACGTTTCATTGTTAATTAGTTGAATAAATTCATCTGCAGATACACCAGCTTCAGTTCACCAGCTTCAGTATCAGCTGAAGCATTTTCAAGTGAAATTTTTTATTCCATTATACCACAGAAATTTTAAAATTTGGTTAACCATTCTATCGAATATTTGCACTCAGTTTTTAAGTTCATTTCTTCATGAAATATTTTGGCTTGAGCCGTTAGCATCGGACTCATTAATGGCACGCCCTCGCTGAGTCTCTGTCTAACCATTTAATCATGACTTTGTTATGAACGTCACTTTTAGCATAGCGAATAATTTCTCTGCTATTCATTGCGAATGGGGTGTTGGAATCCACAAAAAATTCATAAAAGTTCCTCCTTTTTCTGTTATGTCATATGCAGTTGACTTTCCAATGCCATACTCCTCGTATAATTCTGAGACAGATATACCTATATCCATTTTTTACAGCAATTCCACTTTTTGTTTAATGGACGTCGAGACATTCTTTCACTTTGTAGATTCTGTTGCAGCTCCAGAATTAGAAACTCCTTTCAACATAATCGAAATTGATCCTTAGTTTTTATAAAATTGCTGTAATTATAACAGCCTACAAAAAATAATAAGTTTGATCAAATCAGAAACTTAAGGAACAGCTTAATCTGCTATATTAACTGAAATTCTTTGAAATCAGTAAAGTATAATTTTAGCCTAGCTTAACAGCGTCCGCTATACATGATTGGCTATGTAGCATGGCGACGAAATGTTCCCTTAAATTTTGCCTTGCTTCTACCCCGCACTGAGACAATTATGCGTTCCTGAATTCCAAAAATTTTATCATCTCTTAATTTTCTTGCTCGGTGCTTCTCTAAATTTGTCATCCCAAAATTCTGCCGCCCGGTACGGGCCATACGAGCTCTGGCGCTGGTTTTCGGTTTATATGAATAAAAAATCAATTATTTTTAATTCAAATAGCACTAAATGTAATCTTTTAGCGTATGAGTATCATCAACAAAATCTATTTAGCATATGGAAAGAAATTTTTGTTAAATTTTTTCTTGTCAAAATTTAGCGCATTTTTAAACTTAAATCTGTAATCATCGCCGAGTTTAATGTCAACATAAAAGGTTTCCATACTCTTTGTTATTCAATTACTAATATAAAAAAATTGTTTAGGGATCGTTGCATGAGTCATTACTCAAGTTGTCATGTGTTGATAAACATACGGTGATGAAAGCAAAATATAATAAATAATGATTTTTGCCAAGTTGGCGTCAGGGATATAAAACATTAGATAATATATTTGAGATATGTGCCTAGCAGATACGCAGCTACGGAGCCAAATTATTGATGACACAAATTTATGCTAAAATAATTGTTTCTTCAGTAACGAGTGTGGAAGTGAAATTAAGAATCTAGATTCTTCACACGTGTACTTACGGTAAAAAAATCAAATACGGATGCCTAAGAATAAAAAAAAATTTCTAAAAAAATTTTGTTAGTGGCTTTAAGGTCCGGATTTTAGATCACTCTCGATATTGGACGTCCAGATCTCGGACTTTGTACTGCATATGTATGAAATATAAAGTAAAACTGCTCAATGTCCAAAACTAATTAATTTAGTTAGTTTCTTTTTACCAAGTTATTAGAAAACTTTAACTCATCCATGCCCAAACGTAATTACTTTATTTCATTTCTTGTTAGTTAAAAGTTTAATAATGTTATTAAAAACATTAAAAATGAATAAATAAAAAATATTTTATGAATTTAATCAAAAATTTTTTTAAAGAAAATCTTTGAAAGATAGATTTGCTTGTGGATCTTTACGAATGGATGACTTGAAGAGTCTACTGAATTTTTGAATCATTTGTAGTATTAGAAACTAAACTGGGCTAATCTGTCAGCCGAACAGAAACCGCATTTCATCAAAAAAATTAATATCATACAGAATGGGATACAAGTTTAAAATAATTTAGAAGTTGATTCACGTCCGAATTGCTGAGATATTTATGGCAAGTAGAAGCTTTGGGAATTTCTGATAAATCTGATGATAGTCACAGCTTATAAAACGATGATACATTTAGAAAATTTCGAGAATCCACAAAATTTCAGAATCACAGGTATACGCTTGCTGGCCGTGGAACGAGTATGCGGGATAATTATCAGGTAGCAGAAAAGCGAATTGAGTCGCTGCGGCGAAGATTTAAGAAGAATCCGAAGTTTCATGAGTATTACAAAACTGTGTTAGATTAACATTTATAACAGGGTATTGCAGAAAATTGGAGTATTTAAATATTGATGAAGAGTACTTTTTACCGCAGCAAGCTGTAATTAGAGAATACGAACATCCCAGCAAGCTGTAATTAGAGAGCAAGCTGTAATTAGTGAATACGAGCACACAACCGCAATATTACGCATTGTCTTTGACGCATCAGAAACTGAAGGCAAATTGCCATTGAATGATTGTTTAGAAACAGATGTTTCTTTCCATTTGAAACCTGTTTCACTACTTTTAAAATGACGTAAATATGGACTTGTGGCTTTTGGAAAATCTAGTCTCGGCTCTCGAACTTGACAGTTGACTGAATTCCAATATGCGCTTTTAATTATATGAAGTTTGGCCACACCTGTACACAGTTAACGCCGCTTAATATGATCATAGTTAATGGATATTGGTGTCATATTGGCCAAATCCTGCCTGTTTATAAACGAAAACATGAAAAATACATCGTTTATTGTGATCAACACTTCGGTTTATATGATAAAAGCATAAAATAAATTTGTTTTAAATTGAAGTAAAGGCGTCAGATAAGGTCAAAATAGATTATAAAAATTGCCAAGTGACAAAGAAATGTCGCCAAGTATGGGACAGAGTTGCCAAACATCTTAGTTTGGCTTAGCTTAGTTTATTATGGTAAAGCACACTAGAACTATCTGCCTAAGGGAAGGAATACCTTCGTAGAGGACTTTCTAAGGGAAACTGGCTAGAATACACGTTATATATGGGGGAAAACCATGAAAACGTCCATGCAGCCGGCCTATTCGTCTGTATTCGAACCGTAGTGGAACTACCAATGTTTAGGAGTTTTACCGCTGTGCCCCTGGTGGGCCATCTTGGTTTGGAATTTTTGTCAACTTTTAAAATTAGGCAAATGTTACGAAGAAATTTATAGTTGCCTATTTGTGCCGTTTTAAAAATAATTTCATTTCATTTAGTTTAAAAATATAATGATCATTAAACAGCATAAAAGAAAAATCCTTTGCGTTGTGTTCTTACATGTAAGTAGTTAGTAATAACTGGTAATTATTAACGTATCCTGAAATTTACTTCGTTAAATCTTCCAGCTTTATAGCCCAGTTGTAAAGCCAGTGAGTTTTCGTTTCAAAGATAATTTTTTAATACACTAACGTAATTTTATTAATTAATATATTTTTGAATACATTAACGTAATTTATTTAAACATTAATTATTAGAATACGTAATATTATGATTAACCAGAAGCAAAAGAACATACCTGGAACTATTTCTATATAATCTTAATTAGGACGATCGCCTCTACGGAATTTTATTTAGCAGCAACATTATTTCTTATGGGAATATCAGTTATCTGTTTTGCATTAGTCCTGACGCAGTTAATGACCAAGACGGAGCTTTCTCATGGGGCGCTTTCTTATGGGAACATGAATCATCTGTTTTGTATTAGTCCTAACGCAATTCATGACCAAGACACAGCTACCCATGGGTGATAAGTTCCGATAAGGATAACTCTGGATGAAGCTGACGTACTTCTATTATTAGCCGGACTGAAGAACTCTTTCGGAGACTTAGACAGCGACATAATTATTCGGAAGTCATTAGAGACGATTTCTAAAGGTATCCATCAGGTTGCGCTCCCCTTTTGCCCCTTCAAAAAGAAATTCTAATGCCAACTAAACTTAGGAAGGAAATGTGACAGACCTTAAATAAATCATTATTCGAATCCATGGAGTGGAGAAATTTTTTTTCGTTCCCCGCTTCGTGATCTCCTTACTGGCTGTTCACCGCGGGGAGATCTGGTTCTCATCTTGAAAGATGTTCTCTCCTCCTTCTTCACCACTATTGTTCTATGATGGACTAAACCACAGCCAATTTTATCACATACATGTTATCACACACACGTTAACCACAGCCAACTGGTTGTGACTAAACAGGGGATTTCGAAAGGCGTTTAACCACTTTTCTTGGCTGTCTCCTTCCACCACTACATGCCCCTTTTCTGTCTGTGTTTGTCTGTCCCTTTTCTGTCTCTACTTTTCTCTCCCTCAGTCCGCTACTATATGACCGTTGCTGTCCGTCCACTCTGTCTAATATAATTTATTCACTATTGGGGTTCCGTCTCCATGCTCAATAATGGCAACTAGTTCAGTCCAAGACCACTCTCCCCAGGCAAAGGAAATTCCTCTTCATCATAAAAGGCAAATTGCCCTTATTTAGCGAAGTTTCCGTATTCAATACATCGGAACCACACACTCGACAGTTCTAAAGAAGTAAAACATTTAAAATCATTCTTTCTAATTTTACCTTACTTCTAGAATGTTCTCTTGTGTTCTTTTGTTTGCTTTCATAGAATCGTACCGTAGAAGTTACATAATGAGATTAAACTCCAAGCGATTAATATAATTATTATTTGTTTTACAAATTTATATAAATAGTTAGAAACCAGTTCTTCCAATTAAAAAAATTAAATTAATAAGAAATTATAAATTACCCTTATAATTAATCGTCACTAAAATAACATAACACAAAAAAGTAAACTTAACTTCGCGTAGATTTTGAATACTTTAACCCATTTTGAGATTGATCAGATACAGTTTAAAGAAGACCTAGGTATTCTTTGCACAGGTCATTTTACTTCTGGAGTAAAACAAAATTCTGTAGATCCTCCCCTTTCTCTGAAGAAAATGTATTCTCTGAAAACATTTACATCAAACTAGGAGCTTTTTTACCTCATTTTAAGTTTTACACTGCGTATTCTCTTCCAATGAAGCCCTTCGAGTATTAAAATTAAGGGAACAGCATCGGTCAAATAATTTCGAGAAATGTTATGAACAATTTATGAATGAACATTTTGCTTACGAACAATTCATGAACAAACCTTTGTATTCCTATAATTAAAATGCTATGAAAGCACCTATTTTGATATGTCTAATTATATTTATATTCAATAAGCTAAATTCCACTTCTGTTTTGAAATACATTTTTTTCGCATTTGACGTGCTGCTGAATTCTCTAAGGACAGAATCTCTAAGGACAGAATCTCTAAGCACCTCTGCTGTTGAATCTCTAAGCACTGAGCTGCTTAACTCATTTATTGTCATTCCTCTGCTGCTTTATCATTCCTCCTCTGTTGAATCTCTAAGAGCAGAGCTGCTTACCTCTTTTATGGTCATTCCTCTGCTGCTTAGCCCACCAGCGGCCGAGTGGTAAAGACGCTGAACACTGGTAGTTCGGTCCGAGGTTCGAATCCCGCGAACGGGCTGGCTACATGGGCGTTTTCGTGGTTTTCCCCATGTGTAACGTGTATACGAGAAAGTTCCCTTAGAAAGTCCTCCACGAAGGCATCCCTCCCTTTAGGCAGATAGCCCTCATGTGCTTTGCCGTAATTGAGTAACCTAACCTAACCTAACCTCTGCTGCTTTATCATTCCTCTGATGTTGAATCTCTGAGAATAGAACTGCTCGCCTCTTTTAGTAAGCAGCTCTTGTGATGCTATCTTACGTACCTGAAAGAGGACTTTTCCTCCTCAGCTAGACATTTCTCCTTGTTATTGTAATACAGATACATGTTAAAAATGCTTTGTTTAGAATGGAAGTTATAATTCTAATACTTACATTTTACTCTGACAAAATTGAAAATTACTGTAAATTTCAAAACTTTAAACAAAATAATTCTAGTTTAGGTTTTTATTTATTAGTCCAAAGGGTCACTTTGCCCTGAAGGACTATTACTTTCGTTTTTGCATTTTGTGTTGCTTCCCTATAAATATCGGTTCGCTTTTCAAATTGTTGTCACCAAATATTATCGCCCTGTGTTATATTTAAGAAATTAAATAATGAAGAATCTCCATAAACGTATGTATGTTTCTCGCATTGGGATAAAACAACGGTATCTAGAGTAATCAAATTTTGAATAACGTAATCTTCTACCGAAAATGGTAATCTGGAAGCCCAAATTTGGAATTTGAAATTTGTTTTATTATCGATTTCATATTTTGTAACTCTTTAACGAATTTTTGATTAACAACTCAACGATTTCAAAGCGAGAAATGGCGAAACTATGCGATTTTTTTTTTTTTTTTTAATCTCCAGCGTGCGAGATTGTGTATCGGAAATTCTAAAGCTTTGCTCATTTTAAAATTATTTTGCGATGTTGTTGTTGAATTGAATCTTATGCTTTAAGTGCAAAAAACACGATAAATGAACGTTTAACAAATAAAGGTATGTATGTTGTAACAAATAAAGGTATGTATGGCGTAATGTAAAATCTGAAACCCTTCAGATTTTGTTATTTTGTTATTTTTTTTACTTTTATGGTTATTTTCAGGAAATTGTAAAGAAGTGACGTTGCAGATCCATTTTTATCTCCAATGCGTGAGACTGTTGCCACTCGGGAAAATTAGTGCGGAAATTAATGTTTTCGGAGTTTTTAATTACTATCTCGGCTGATTAAAGTCGTAAGCAGTCGAAATGGCTTCCTACGAATTTTTGGAATCGGATATAATGTATTTAATGTTTGGCATGCTATTTTTGTTTCATTGTAAAACTTAGAAATTTTTTATTAACAAACTCTACGATCTGAAAGCGAGCAGTGGCAACAACTTTCGGAATAAAGCAGATTTTCATCTTTAGCTTGCGAGACTGTTGCCATTCGGAAAAATGAGGGCGAAAATTGTCGTTTTCCGAATTTTTAAATAATATCTCTGATTTTAGCTACAAAAAGTGGACGTGGAACTTTTCCAGGACCCAGAAAAGAATTGCTGAAAGTTTGGTGACGATAACTGTAGTACTGACTGAGTTATTAGAGGACAACTAAACACATAGACTTTTTTTATATAGAGAGAGACAGAGATTTAGCAAAATATATTGAAAGTTTCATATCTGGAGTGAACATAGCAAGACGCTACAAACTAACGCCAAGTTCTGTTAGAAATTCAACTATTCACCATTTTTAACGTGGAAAACGTATTCGAAACATCTAAAAAAAAGTCTGAAAGCTTTTAGCTTTTATATTGTGCCCAAAGAAGCGTTTTTTTAAACCTTTTGTGTGTTACCTTCATTTATTAAACATCATGATCTTCGGACTTAAACCATAAAATTCAATTCAACAGCAATATCACAAAGAAAAAAAAAAAAAAAACCTCGCGCATAAAATATCCGTGCTTGAAAGTGCCCGGGAAGTTAATGTTAATGGAACACTTTGAAATCGTTGAGTTTGTTAATCGAAAATTCGTTCAAGTTTTACAAAATATGAAATCGATTATAACAAAAATTCCGAAATGCCAAACTTGGGCTTCAAGATGTCCATATTCGAGTGGAGGACTATGTTATTCAAAATTTGATGTCTCTAGGTACCGTTGTTTTTTTACGATGCGAGAAACATACATACATTCATGAAGATTCTTCATTATTTAATTTTTTAATATAATGCAGGGCTCTAATATTTGATGGCAACAGTTTGAAGAGTGATTCGTACTTTTATAGTGAACCAACGCAAAATGCCAAAATGAAATTAATAGCCGATCTGGACAAATTGTCCCTTTGAGCTAATAATCCTTGATTAAAACTGTTCGTTATCTTTTGTGTTACAAAATTATGGAAATTGCTTAGAACTTTTGAAAACGCATTAAATTCTGGACCCAATTCCAAGCTAATACAAAGAAATCGGAGTCTACAAAAAATCAAACAAAACCCAAAAATTAGTATTGGAATACTTTCAGCAAATTTAGAAAAACGACTTGCGATAGACGGTAACTCTGAAGCTACTATTAGAAGAGTTATTATTTATTAAATAATGTTATATTAGCAGACGAGTCAAATATTAATATAGTATCTGGTTCTGATGGATGACTTGCTGCGTGGCAAAAGAATGAAGAATTGCTGCATGGCGAATGATGAATTAAGTTTAAAAAAAACTACTGCTTACTGTTAAGCTTGAGTTTGGAGGATAATGCTTTGGGGATTTTCCCCTGCTTTGGGGATGAGAAATATAATTAGCATAGAAGATAATATGGATGAGAATATATATATATATATATAATAAAAAAGAGAAAAAGACGTAGCAATGCGTAGAACGTAGATCCAAATTGAAGAGAAAACCTGGCAGCCGAGTAAGATTAAATCTTCATTTTTATTTCGGTTGACATTAATATGTAAGATTAAAAAAATATGAAAATGCCGATCCGCAATGAATAAGAAATTTGGCAGTCGAGGCAGCTTTAATTCCACTTTTATTTAAATCCACATTTATAGCCAGTTTTCTTGGCAGTCTAATCATGCCTATTTTCAGAACATTTATATTTTTGAATACAAATGCTGCGGGAACAGACCACAGCAAAATGACGTCCAAGCAGCAACAGAGTTCCAAGTTCCACTATAGCCGGACGCAGCAACAGAGTTCCAAGTTCCACTATAGCCGGATTTAACTTGAGAAAAAAATTAAGTTTTCTGCCGGCAATCATCATTTGTGTTGCTTAAAGCGATGCAAAGATTAGAATACATGATCTAGTCCCGTAGGTACAAGCAAAGTAAGCTTTTATCCAATATGGCAGCTCACCAAAGAGGAAGGTTTTGGTTTACAAAGGTTTCAGTTCTCAACAGTTTAAAGTTCCGAAATAACTAGGCCATCAGTGTTACGCAAGCCTTGTGGCATATAACCTAGAAATGACGCAATCCAGAAATGTTATTATTAATTTTAGAATAAAGAGAAAATAACCAAATTAAAATAGGAGCAATTAAAAGGCTATTACTAAATTAAATTATAAAGATGATTTACATATTTTTTACTTTACATATAGATATATTCGCGACGGAAACCTGAAAGCATGTGCAAGAAACTTAGAATGCAAAATACATTCAAATTCTATCAGGGTAACGATACTAAACATGCAGTCCTAAATATTCGCTTGTAATTATTATACAACTGTCGTGAAGTTATTAAAATCTCTCGAAATTCTTCGTACTTAAATCCTATCGAATACATGTGGAGTAAATGGAGAAAGAATAAGGAAAGCAAGACATTTTGCAGGTTGTCAAAGATGTACTAAAAGCAATTCTTACGGAGGCTGAGTACAAAAGAGAACATTCTTAGGCGAAAACAAATAGTTGAATCCATGCCATGAAAGTATGTGAAAAATGTAGTTTTAATTAAACGATATCCAAAAAAACATTTCATATCCCGTTTTTATTTAATATAACCTGCCTATTCAAATTATCTGCATACACATGTAGATTCATTTTCAGAACTTTTTGAATATTTTTTTGACCGAAAACGCTTTGAATATTTTTTCCAAACAAGCAGGTTTTAAAAACGATTGTTCAATAGTACCCGCGAAAAAAATAGTAAAGTTATTTCGTTATTATTCAGTAACTGATATTTGCATATAAAACTGAAAAACTTAAGTGTCCAAAAACAAATGTGAGCCATTGTAAAAAATTAAAAATTCAGTATTGCAGCAGCATCGTAATAAATGTTATTTCATTTTTAGTATTATAAACATACAGCATTAATACATAGCTTGCGATTAATATGTTTTATTCTATTACAGATCAGAAGTAATCAAAACAACAGAACAAGCTCGAGTTGACCATTGCCACTTACGAACAAATATTACCTAGCAAGCTGAACTACAAACAGGATTTGCTTATTCCTTTTACGTCTAAAATAATTAATTGTATATCAGCAAAAGAACCACTCGCAATTAAATAAATCAATAAAGAGAAGATTGAAAAAATTGAAAAAAGTAGCTTTTATAACATGCGATAATATAAACACTTAATAAAAATATCAGGTATTCTTTACGCTGACAAGGGATACAGTATTTTAAACTTATATAATGTAAGTTCCAAACGAAAGCACTCTATTTTACTTTAAATTAATATAAAGCTGTCAGCTGTGTTAAAATGCATTAGACAAATAGTTTTGTGTTTTCTTTAACTGCTTTACTTGCTGGAATGCAATGCTGTAATTCTGGACATGTATTACAATGGAAACGTATGTTCTCTAAGTTTTGAGTTTTGTAATATTTGAAAATTTGTAGAAATAAATTATTTGCACATAAATTTGTGTTTTTGTTTAGATTAATTTCAATAATGCAATCATGTGTGTAAATTTGTAGACGGTAGTGTTCAAATTACTTGTTCGACAAATTTAGAACGATTATTAAACCTTACAAACATATATAAAGTTTTAAATTATTCCAAACGCTTAGGTGTACAGAAACACGTAGTTTCTACACACCGTTTGAAAAAGATCGATACCTAGTATTCTATTAATGCAGCGAGAAACTCAAAGAGGTAACACACTCCTTGGGAGAATCAGAGTGCTGCACAATATTATAAAAAATTCCTTCCGTTTGTTAGCTTCTAGTAATTCTAATCATTTCTGACCAAAAGAACGTGATTCATTGAAAGACAAGCTAGAGGAGATGCAACAAATCCGACTTCTTAAGATCTAAAAACAGAACTCATTTGATACAAAAGGGACGCAATATTAAAATGCCAAAATTTTAAACATGTGGCGAATAATAAACGAAGGCATTTGTCTTTTATCGATTTAACGAATTAAAAATTAAATTTAAAATACCGTCTATCGTAGAAACCTTTCAAGAGTTAATTCACTACATATGGGTATCACGATTGTACAGAACTGAAAATACATATACACTGCTCGTCAAAGAGGTAATTTAAACAAATGTAAATAAATGCAAGTGCAAGTAACAAACGTAAGTAGCGCCCCAGAAAATCTACAACCTGAGCTAATTAATTTACACTCTGAATCGTAAATCGTATTCAAAGATATAGAAATACAGATTAACCTTTTTTCGTACTTTTCAAAGGAACTTAGATTTTTGCAGCAAGAATAATCTCTTTGTTTAAGAATATATTTCCGCAAACGGAAACTAATAAGACAGAGAAAGACTCAGATTAACCACTGAGACTTACAATTCTAGTCTAAAGTAATTTTTTCTCCGAGGTTACAAACTGTGTGAAAATCTAAACGTCATGAAGAAAGTTGTAGCAAGAAATAAAGAAATTCTTAATAATTTACATACAAGTATTTTACCTGCATGAATGAAAGAAAAATTTGTTGAATAAAAGAATAAGAATAGCTTGTCATTATTTATTTTGAAGTTTCTTCCCACTTGTAAAGTTTTAGTAATTTGTTAATTTAATTTAAAAGCTAGTTATTTAGTTGTTAATTCGGCATATTAGAATTATCCGAAGTCTAAAAATAAAAAATTTTGCTGCTAATACGTTTGATTTGCAAAGCATAACCAGCATAAATTTCTAGATTTCAGACAGAATATAAACAATTTGTTTCCCTTTGAGGCGTTATTATAACGATTTATGTATGCTTTGATAAATATTTAGTAAATCAAATTTAAAATTTAGTTAATTTTTTTAAAGACTATTCATTTTGTTAAAACAAAAATCGGTCCGTCAGCTGCTTCGTGCATTCGGCCTCTGGCATGCATTTGAGTTTCAGACCATTTCTTTTTAAATCATTTGAACACGATTTTCAACCACATTATCAAAACTATAATTTTGCCGGCTCAGTGAATTGAGCCGTAAGGCGCATGACGGTAAGCGTTTCCTAGCATGGTCACATTATGCGTTGTCCAATGCGCATATACATACCCAAGGCTACAGACCCTTCCCATGCATGACACTTAAGTTTGCGTCTCTTTCCCCTTCCCACTTATACCTTTCCCTCCGACTAAAAATAATAAATATTTCCTTTATTTACACTTTCTTCGTCGCTAGTTCGAAAAGATAGAAGTATCGCGCAGATGTCTTCTATGATCGACCGTTTTTTATCCTAAGCACGCGTGTTTTCGTATATTATAGGATTAGACTTATCGCGTTCTCCGACGCCGTGTAAATCGCTGTTCTGTTTTCCATCAGAAGTGCTGAATAACTAATTAAATGAATATGGAGCAAGAAAAATGTAATAAAGCATCCCCATGTATGCAAGAATTGTCCACCATTTCGAAACCAGATATGTTTTGTCGGTATCAAAATAGAGACGTGAATTTCTTTTCGAATAATAACGATAGCTATCCATTTATTGAAAGATCAGCAGTTATTCCTAAAGATTATAGATTTTTTCGCAGTCCTGAATGGAAATTTCCATCTTCTTCATATTACGAGCCGTATTACGAAACAGAATTGAGCCGCAATTTGATGCTAGCGAGTATTTCTCAATCCTGCTCTTCCTGTCCACTTGGATTTAAAGGTGGGAATGTGGTATCGTCAGACACACTTAACAATGAAATCCCTGCCGATTCTCAGTGTGTGAAGTCTTCCTCGGATAATCGCCCAGTTTTATGTTGGAAACAACATGACAAAGGTAAGATTGCTTTATGATCTTTGGCAACATGATTTTTTATGGATGCTATTGTGTTAATTTTCGTAATCTTTCAATACATATGGAAATGCAATCTGCTAACAGTGGCGTACAAAAAAAGTTCTGTAATCAATTCAAAATCAACAAATAATGTAATAATTTTATTTTATGTTTTCTTTTGCATTCATACGAGAAGTATAAAATGAAATAGAAAGAATGATTGATGAGCAAACTCCATTTTCTAGTGTAGATGACTGTAATAAAGAACATGAGTTGTTGTTGCCTCGGGTGGGGGATGCCTGCTTGAATTACTTATTAAGCGATTGCGATTACTTATATCAGTGGTTCTTATTTTTTTTTTTTTTTGGTCCCATGCACTTTTGTAATCACTGCTAGACGATCATCCCTCCCTTTTCAAAACTCAAAAAATACATATAAATTAATTTTGATTTGGATTATTTTTAATGTGTTTTAGAAATTAAACAGGAAAAAGTACAGGAAATGCTAATAAGCGTCAAAACTTGAATCAAAGCGGTTTTTAATGTTCATAAAACTAAATACTTAGCACGTAAACAGTACTCCCGCCAGAAACTGTGAAATACCTCTCTGGTAGAGAAACCCTGATTTAGATTATGACAAATTCTTTGAAGGATACTGTATAAGGAGAAGGATGAATTCGAGGAGTATTTTTTTAAGAGAAACCAGCTCATATTTCCTTACGCAAGAGAAAAAGTCACGAAAACTCCCATGCAGCAAGCAGTCCTTTCACTGGGATTTGAACCTGGGTCGAACGCCGCACGTTCGATAGTTTAACCGCCCGCCTGCTAAGTGGATGACGTTTTGAGAGAAAATAGCTAGTATCCACTTTACACAAAGGAAAACTATGTAATTGCTCCTGCAACCAGCTTGTTCGTTTAGATTCGAACTTGGGTCTAACGACCAGTGTTCAGTAGTTTTATCCACTTGCCCAATCTGGGGAAATGGGTAAACGACTGTTGCGAGTTAAAGAACTGATTTTAACCTCATAATTTATTTCGTCATTCCTTTCTTTCCGTAAATTTGACCGACTGCGCCTTAGCTTCAGTGACAGTGGTTGAAGATAATTTCGTCTTAATTTTTTCGTATAGGTTAAATATTAAGAGTATTTTAAGTAAATAATAATAGCAGTAAGGCTGTAGGTTCATGGCAGCAATTTAATAAATGAATCAAATAAAATGGATTTTCAGATTAGGAGTGTTTTGGTTACTTAATACATTTTAGTTTAAAAAATGCACAAAACTTAATTTTTATGCGATCCTTTTCCAAAAAGATTCAAATCTATATTGTTTCTCGTATTCTACTTCTAAAAGAGAAGAACTTCTAAACACTATTCTACTTCTAAAGAAGAGAAGGAAAAAAGATCCGTAAAATACTAAACCACCGCTGAAAAAAAGTCAAAATTGTAAAACATAATAATTTAAAATTACATGATTTTCAATCTAAGAAAGGTAAATAGCGTGAATACGGACTAACGTAAATTTTAAGGTCATTAAGTGCAAAATTCGAGCATATCTGTGAATGGTAATTTGTGAATGGTAAGTCATTGCATCTAAATCAGTGTTTTTTAATCTAAAGAAGTATATTTTAGAAATCCGTATTTGGAAACTTAACTTACATAGTTATCTTTGAGCAATATTTGCACGCTATCCTTGAAAATTTTAATTTGGTAAACAGGTAGTTTTCTCTGTATGGCGTATTTTTTTTTTTTATTGTTTCACGTGTTGTATTACATTTTTAAGCCCTTTTTGCTTTTTTCACTCCCCTGTTTTTGTCATTAATTTAGCTACGGAAAACATGTTTTCATTTGACAGCTCACCCCTCTGCGAAACCTCTATGCAATTTAAATTTAGTGAATTTATATTTAAAGATATCATGTAACCATAAATGCCGAATTTGATAGGTGTATCGTTAGATTTGAAAAGATATATCTGGTACTTTTGTGTTATCGTGACCGCATTCAGAGATGTGTTGTATGTATGCATACACACACATACATACGTACGTACATACATACATGTATGTATACACATTTCTGAATACGATCCCGATAACAGAGAGAAAATCGTTAGCGTATAGATGTTAAATTAACAAAATTTTTCAATCAGCAATGATGAAACTATTGGTAAAGCAGCACATTAAAATGAATTAAATATTGGTTAAAGAAGCTTTGTTATACATCATAAAGTGTGGTTTCAAATTAAAGACTGCAACAAAGTTACTGTATTTAAATAGTATTTTCATTAAAAAATCCCAAAAGCAAGAAAAAATTAATGTGGAGTAATGAAATTTCGGCAATATACTTGTGTAGTGTAGGTAATATATTTAATTAATTAAATTTCAAGATGCAAGCGCGAGAAGAGCCATTTCAAATGTGAAATGCTGGTATATTAATAACCGGCGTAATTGCCAGAATTTTGAATGCAAACGTGAATGCTTTGTGTCATACGGGTGTCCGATGTCAGTTTGTGGGATGAAGTTACGTGCTTGTTACATTTGGTCAGTCAATATGGAAACGGTTAATGTTGGTTGTGGATGATGCTGGAGTGTCTCCGATGATTCCCATACATGCTCGATGGGAGAAATATATGGTGATCTGGCCAAGGCAACATGTCGACAATCTGTAGAGAATGGTTGGGTTACAACAGCGATATGAGGGCGAGCGTTGGAGAACAATCCTTTGAATGCTGTTCATGAATGGCAACAGAACAGGTTGAATCATCAGACTGACATACAAATTCGCATTCAGGGTACGTAGGATAACCACGAGAGTGCACCTGCTGTCATACGAAACTGCTGCCTAGACAGTAACTCCAGTGTGTTTAGGCCACAAACAGGCTGATTGCAGGCGCTCAACTGATCTCCTTCTAATCAACACAACCCATCATTGGCACCAAGGCAGAACCAGCTTTCATCAAGAAACACAACAGATCTGCAATCCGTCCTCCAGTGAGCTTTAGCTTAACACTACTGACGCTGCAAACAGCTGTGGTTTCCAGTCAGTGGAGCTGCCTTTCAAGAAACCGATTTGTAAAAGTGCATTGTGTCACTGTAATGCCAGTTGCTACTCGAATTTCTCCTGTAGACGTCAAATTTCTGCTGTAGAGGGAACATGGCGATCTTCCCTCTCAGCAGTGCCACGGCCGTCCGGAACTCAGTCTTCCTGAACCTTACCTTGGCCACTACTGCCAACAGTCACGGCACAATGGATACATTCTTGCCCTCTCTTTCTGGAGAATCGCGGAAAGAAAATCCACCTTCTCATACAATTACATGACATGGTTCAAACTCATTGAGCTGTTGATAATAGCTTCGTCGTCGTCTTAAGGGCATCCTTGACTAACATCAACAACCCTCACGAACCTAACAGCACGTATTAAAGGCAAAGCTGATTTGCATGTTCATAGTGGAGCTACAAGCCCCGCACGCACCTAGCACGAAATTTGAATAGACGTGATCTTCCAAATGTAACATGCCTGCCAAATTTCGTTTATCAAGCACAACTCCTTTGTGTTGGGATTTCCTCCCCCCGTCAGCGTATATATATATATATATATATATATATTTTTAAAAAAAACTGAAAGTTTTCAGATTTTAACGGCAAAAGTGTTTGTTAAGGCTTTCTTCATGCTCTCGCTAAGCTCACAGTCTACCAGTCTACTGTTACACTCATTCCTATTAACCCATATTTTTTGGGGTCTTTTTAGCTTTATTATTAAACATAATTTCTTTCCATGTGCACGCATCAGAAAATTACAAAAAAAAAAAAAAAAAAAAAAA
>KK116573.1:153722-182450 GCA_000611955.2 Stegodyphus mimosarum
ACAGGGCGTCGGCGTTTCCATATGATGATCCCTTTCGATGACGAATAGTGATGTCATGCTCCTGGAGTCTGTATCCACCTAGGTATTTGACCATCAGGATTTTTGAAATTTAAAAGCCAGATCAACGATGCATGATGCGTTCGGAGCAGGAATTTTCTGCCACCGAGATAATGATGTCAATGTTCTGCGGCTTTAACTGTTGCAAGCATGGTGACACACAAATTCCTCTCCGGCTTAGGTAGGCACTTGCACCAGTAGGCCCAACACGTTCTTGGCCATTTATTTCTTGGAATAAAACAGCACCGACATTTTAACTGCTCGCATCTGTTTTGAGAAAAAATGGTATGTTGAGCTGAGAATATATCAGGATTGGAGCAGATGTTAAAGCTTTCTTCGGGTTATCAAACGCATTCTCACATTCATTTGTCCAAAAAGACGGTTGCTTGTTCTCTGTCAGTCTGTTAAGTGATATTGCAATGGAAGAAAAGTCCTTCACGAATCTCTTATAGTAGGTGCATGACCCAGAAAACTTCCCACCTTATGCGCATCTTCTCGGCGTCTCCAATTTGAAACTGCTGACACTTTTTCTGGATCTGTACACACACCTTCGACGGAGATGACATTTCGGAGCACATGCTGTCTGAATAATTTACATTTGGTGGAATTTAACTTTAGATTGGCTTCCTTCAGTTTCTAAAGCACTTTTCTAAGGTTTTCTAAATGCTGTTCAAAGCTCTGCCTGACGACAAGTGACAAGTGACGGAGGACGCGAGCACCACCCCTCTACCATACCGGTTAATTGATATAGCGCCGCGTCCTCCTTGTCTAGAGACCCCAAGATGGTGTGAGAAAGGATGAGGGGCCACACGAACCCCTCGCACCAGTCGTCAATTTAAAATGCGGTGCCATACAAGGGCCTTGGCAGGTAGTACATTGCCATACAATAACAGTTTGGTTCATACATCATGTTACAATTGAGGTACATATTACATATTATATATAATGACATATTACAAATAAGGTACATAGTACACAATCTTACATATAAAAAGGCATATACAATTAAAATATACATATTACATTACATTAATTTTGATTACGTGCATGGGAATATTTTAGATATGCAAAATTATATCAAGATTTACATATGATCCAAGGGCAATATTATGCTACATTAGTTCGTATTTCTTACAACAGAACTTAAGATAAATAAGTTATGCATACATTGCATATGATAAATATATGCATATGATATATATGATATATATGATAAATAAGTTATGCATACTATACTGATACGTTATACACTATACCGATGTATACATTATACTGATATATTATATACGCTATACTGATATATACATGATACTGATATATTATGCATTTAGCTGAGATACATAGCTACAATATACTAGCACAGTTGACTTTTCGTTATACATACATGGTATTATACTATACATTATTTAATGTGGCCTGACCATTTGTATACCAATATACTCATAATAACACAAAGTGTGCTCAATATGTGTACATTGTAATAATTGTGCATGTTATAAAAAGCACGAAGTATACTCAATGGAGTTTGTTTACAGTGATAGTTGCAGTCAGTTAACAGAAGGAGTTCTACACTTGGTCAGTGTATTGTTTTGCATTATGAGCTTAATAGTATGTTTGTAGGCTGCTGCACACCTTTAGACTGTTTAACATAGATCTGTGCCCAGCGCAGAGAGTTTATCCATTATTTTTGTTAGTTTGTATATAAGATGGCGTTGCTTTATAAGAAATTTACAGAACGCTTGGCGATTGGTCTGCGGTATAGGTATATGTAGTCCAGTTGTCAGTGGACATGTTGTGAAATAGTGCTCCGGAGTTCCCACTCCTCTGTACCTGCATATATCTGTCTCACTGATGCCGCGTTTTACAAACTAGTCGGGGAAGGAACCATGCCCGGTAATGTAGCGTATGAGCTGTAAGATTACTTATAGTTCTTCTCGGATCAACATATGTTAGGTGATAGTAAGTTCTGCGTCCTGTCTCTTCGTGGTCCCATTCTTCCTGCCATTTATCCGTAGCATGGAGTCTCATGGATTTTTCAAGTGTGAAATGGGCCAGGAGATGTTGATTGGAGCAGAAGTTCCACCTAGAACCGCGTCCTTAGCTAGACTATCTGCCATGTCATTTCCGTAATCTGCTATATGTGCCCTAGTCCATTCCATCATGTAGGACTGTCCAAAATTCTCTCGCAGTCTTTGCTGTATGGATGCTAAGGTGGGTGATGAATGTTCCCGGATTATTAATGTCGTGTAAAGCGGATAGACTGTCTGTCTTGATGGGTTTTTTCCTGATTTGCTTTTGTTGTAGATATTGTATGGCCTGTTCCATTGCTATAGCTTCACTTTGAAAAACATATGAAAATCCCTAAGGGCTGCTTGCCATTTGTGTATTATTCTTGGTGGACACAAGGCAACGAAAGCACTGCCCACTTTGTGGTCAATTTTAGAATCGTCAATATAGACTGATATCTGACGGTTGTTCCAATGCCGTAATGATACACTTGCTTCGGACACCTCTGCCCTTTGTACTGGGATGAATGTGCAGGTGTGTGGCTTGTGGTTCGAAATCTTAGAAAGAACTCGTCGGTAGAAAGAGCTCGTCGTCAAAGGTTACGGGACGTTTCAGTTGTTTGACGAGCTGCCTTGCAGCCTCTCATTCGATACGTATGTTAGAGGAAGCAATCCTGCTAGCACGTTTATTGCGGCTGATGATGTCGTGCTATAAGCATTAGTAATACTAACGGCGAAAGGTCTTTGCATTGTAGGTAGGTGTTTTATCTTTCTGCCTTGCATGGGGTAGGCCCATATCGCTGAGCTGTAAGACGCTATTTTCTCTACTACTGTAAGGTACAGTGTCTTTTGTATGTGGGGTTTAATCCCCATTGAAAGCCTTGATGTCGACGTAGTTGTTTCGCGATGATGTTCGTACGCTGTTTGATGTTTAATAATATGTGGGGTATCCACGTCATTTTCTCATCAAAGGTAAGCCCTAGATACTTCAGCAATCTTACCATGGCTGTCCTTTGATCGTTGATAGTGATCCTTGGGCAGCGTGTCAGAGAGCGTCCTTTTTTAGTGATTAGAAGTATTTTTGATTTTTTCTCTGCTATTTGCAGTTTTGGGGAGTTGCATAGTGATCGGAATTGTATGCAGACTTTGTTGGAGTGACTTTGCAATTCTTCTCTCGTTTTCCCGCTGACCACAAGTGCGGCGTCGTCGGCATAAGCGAATATTTTTGTGTGCGAAAGCCATAGTCATGTAAGGATGTTATTGAACATGGTGTTTCAAAAATGTGGTCCGGCACATGAGCCCAGTGGGCAGCTTGTTGTTTGATCTTTTTGGATGATGCCTCTGTTATGGATTACTATTAAGCGGCGTTCTGTGAGATAGTGGCACAGTGTATGGTAGATGTTGAATGGACAGTTTGCCTGGTGTAGTGCATGTTTGATAGCCGGCCACCATAAAGAATCGAAGGCACTCCGAAGGTCGATACTTATCAATGATGTATGGAGGCCGTTGTTCCTGTTATGTAAAATAGATTCTTTGATGTCATGTAGTGCGTTCAGTGTTAACAAGCCTGCTCGAAATCCGTTCTGTCTTGAGCTGAGATATTCCATTTGGTGTAGGTGGTGTCTTAGCCCCTTCATAAGTAGCTTTTCATAAATTTGTCCCAAGGCTGCAAGTAGATATATCGGCCGATATGAACTAGGATCTGTGGGGTCTCGGTTTTTCTTTAGAAAGAAGACCACCTGTCCGATCTTGAAAGCTCTGGGAAAGGTACCTGTAGCCAGAAGTTTATTGAAGTATGGTACAAAGAACGTGAGATGTGCCGTCATGGTGAGTTTTGTAATGGCGTAATCAATCCCGTCTGGGCCGGGAGCTTTCTTTCGTGAGAGTTTACGTAACATTTGTTTGACTTTGAAAGGATTGAATTCTCCATCTGCTGGAGCTATTGTATTGGTGTCGCTGTTCCTTATTGCTGCATGTTGAGTAGTGTCATCCGCCGCATTGTCCTGAGTAAAGTCTGCGTCCATGACTTTCCAATGTGTCTGTAGTAATATTGTCCGGGATATTTGTTGTGGAGAGAAGGTGGAAGGGCGTGGGTTTGAAAAGCTTTCCCGTTGCAATTTTATAATGTATTCCGTATGTATTTGTGGTTGTTGTGCAGAAGTTCCTCCATGCATTAATTTTGGCCTGTATAATCATTCGTTTATAGAGAGCTAGTTCGCTTTGAAATGTTGCAAGGGTGCTTGTGGCTGGATTATTTCGCTGTTCCTGCTTGAGGCGTCTCCTTAGAGCTCAGCATTTGCGCTGCTGTCTGCGCAGTTCTCCTGACCACCAGTTTAGAGTATGCTTCCTGAGAGGTAGAGTATGCTGAGTAGTAAACTCTTCCTGACGATGATGATGTCATACATGTATATCAGACAGGCTTCATAGGAAAGACCTCTCAACACATCATGAGGCGCTTGAATGTGGCCGAATTACATTGTCTAAACGGCATCATCTTGAACTGTCAAAGTCCCTGTCCGGTAGTAAAGTCAGTCTGTGCATGGTCATCAATATGTATCTCTCTGCTTGCCAATATCCACTGTTACAATGAAGTATCAAAAACCACTTGCTTCCAGAAAGAGTGTCCAAGAATGTCATCAATTCTAGGAAGAGGCTAGATGTCTTTCTTCATAACCTCGTTCAACCGACGATAGTCTACGCAAAATTTGGTTTAACCGTCTTTCTTTCTGACAAGGATGATGGGAGATACCCATGGACTTGCTAAAAAGCTCGATGACATCGCTCTCTTTCATGACCTTTAACAGTGTTCTTACCTCTTCCTATTAAGCAATAGGTAGACGTCTTGGATGTTGCTTGATTGGTGGCTGATCCCCTGTATCGATTCTGTGCTGCGTCAGACTGGATCGACCTACGTCAGAAGACGAGCGGGAGGAAACATATTGAAATTCTCGATTGGCACGTCCGGCAGCACTCCTCTCTTCATCGAGTAATTAACTCCGATGTAATGCTCTTTGAAGATACGGATTATGAAGGGTTACTCTTTTGTTTCGATGGTCACTGGAGTATATGTTGCAACCCCTTCACATTTCTTAGTAATTCTCGCTTTTTCATTTACATTGGCAACTCTCACCGGGATAACTCTCTTCGAGAAGCTGACTGTTGCCGAGGCTACTAATGCTCCTCATGCGGTGTTAAAGTTCTTGGGGTAATCCAGTACAGCGTACCGAAAATTTCTGATTTCGGCTATGGTACGAAGTAGAAATTATGTTCTTGCTGGTAGTGTGATATCGTCTTGAGCTATGATTTCGTGGAGAGATTTAACTCTTTCGTGATTAATTCCGAAAAAGGCTATGTCCTCAGCGGCAGAATGCAGTTCGTTATTTTTAAAGTCCAAGGGAAAATTGTATTTCCTTAGAAACTCCATTCCGAATATGAAACGATCTGTAATCTTAGCTCCATACACCGTGTGATGGTGGGCGGTACTTCCAAACGCGATGTTAACGTTTAATCGTCTTCCCGGACACTGTCTGCAGGGTAACACATGGCGGTGTCCAGATAAGCTTACCGTCCAGTTGTTGAGACAGATCTTTTCGGATGATGGTAACGTTGGCTCTTGTATCGATCGTCATACGGCAGGGAACTCATATAATAAGTCCCATGATGAAATGTCCATTAATACCGCCACTCACTGCAGAAAACTGAAGCCCTTTAAAATGGGGCTTCTCATAAACTGGAACCTTCGCCCCGCGAGATGACCACGAATTAGTTTGCCTGCTTTTTGGTAGGAGCTGTCTTAACTTCCGTGCCTTGGGGTGTTTTGCAGTTCCTTCGTATGTGCCCTTTAGCATCGCAGTTATAGCACTTTACGCTCTTTTTCTTGACACTAATATTTCATCTCATGGCTTTGACCTTGTAGAAACATTAGGTATTTTTTGAAAGGAGGAGAGATGAAAAATGAACAGTGCTCTCGCCGGGACTGGAACCACGGATCTCTCGAAAACGCGCCGAACGTGCTGACGACTACACCACGAAGGCATGGGAAGAAGGCACCATAAATACCTTATATACTGCCCGTTTTGGCGGAGAATCATCATTCACCACCTTTTTTAGTTCGAGCGCCAGTGTAGAGAGATTAGATATTTTTTAGAAACGGGAAAAATGGAAAAATGAGCAATGCCCTCGCCGGGACTTAAACCGCAGACCTCTCGATTACACGTTCAGCGTGCTGACCAGTACACCACGAAGGCATGCGAAGAAGGCGGGAGAAATATCTTACAACCTGCCTCGTTAAATCGTCTGGATGTGTATTCATTTCATCCACTAGCTCCTGGACTTGAGCAGCTCTGTTTAGGTGGTGGTCACGACGAGTTGTCTGCTGGACCACCTCGAATTTCATTGTGTACACTAGAGCACTTTTTAAATCCTTCGCATCTGGCATTCGCAGAGTTTTTTGTATTTCAGGATCCCGGATGCCATCGAAGATATGTACTGTAGGAACAGAATTTCCCTTGTTTCTGTCGGACACTCGGAAAAGGCGAGATGAGACAGCCTTTCAACATCCATGACAAGTTCCTGGATTCTTCTGACGGAATTTCAATTGAAGCCTGCTGTAGTCTTTTAAACCCTAGCGCAGTTCTAACGCGCCGGATAGAGCTTCGAAGTCTAGCCTCTGGTTTTCGGGAAGAGTCTACGGCGTCTGCTGTCGAGAAAGCGACGAGATGATAATCCTTAGCTTGAGAATCCCATCCATTCTAATCCGCCACTATAGAAAATTGTTTCTTATGCACTTGCCGAAAGTTCTTCCTATCATATGTAGATAGCTTCAGAGAGGGATGAGCAGGCTTGGGTAAAAATTTAAAACCATCACTATTGCTCCCTGCCATCGGTTTTCAAGGTATCAAATTCTTCGGCTACTGCAAAAACCCTGTCATCAATTTGTTATTCGATTTGTTGTTGGCCGGCAGAAGCTTTTCCTTCGATTCGTTGCTCCACAGCACCCTTCTATTTGTTCTTTGAGAGAAGAAACTCTTTCTTGTATGTTTTTAACTCTTTTTTTCAACAGCGTCTATTCTCCCTTCCATTGCTTCAAATTTATTTTCCGTTTTGCAGGTAATTTCTTTTTTTTTTCATTTCCTCTTGACCTGCTTCAATCTTTTCTTTAACGGCTTTTATCTCTTCTTTGACGGATTCTTGACCAGTTTCCGTCTTTTCTTGAATGGTTTTTATATCTTCTGTAACGAATTCTTGGCCAGCTTTCATCTCTTTTTAACGGAGTTGACGGCCTCTTCTATCTTTTCTTGAAATGCAGCGAAGGCAGTCATCAGCTGTCTTAGTTGCTCTCCATCCTTCGTCACAGGTATTCAATCCCACTTTTGACACCGAAGAGTGTTGCGCGCATACGGGGTCCGCTGATGTGTTAATAAAATTTATTTAATCATAATAAACATTTCAAAATTCTAGAATTTTCCGCAGAAATCCTTGTACAGGTGCTTACAGTATCACAGAGTGCAATCAGTATTTGTGCTTTACAACGGAAAGTGCGTTTAAAGATGAAGCTAACTCGGATTATCTCAGTTCACGCGGAATTAGAAGCTCGCAACAACAATAATGTTGCGAAAAATTCGGCAGTTGCGCCTGTATGTAAGCTTTCCGGCATAGCACTAGGGTTGCCATAAAATAGTGTATGGTAGGGTTGCCAGATTGGCGACTTTATCGCCCATTTGGCGACCAAATTGGCGATATCCCATGGTCCAATCGGGAAGCTTCTAGAATAACTTCCTGTCGAGATATTTCTCGAAACGTGTGGAACTTAAAGAAAAGCTATATAAACCCTTGCGTTTCTGAGAGCAGTCAAGTTGTGAAGAGTGTGATTAAGATTGTGAAGTAGTGTGAGCGTTCTGCTTATTGTGAGAATAGCTGCTTACTGTGAGTGCTAAGCTACGCGAGAGTTTTGTGAACGGAAAGCGATCGAGATAGTGCTTTGCCGTGAAGCTACCTTTACAGTATAGCTTGACAGTGTATTGGTGATTGTTCCACGGTGTTTATTATAAGTTTAGTGTTGCCGTGAAGCTACCTTTACAGTTACAGCCTGAAGCTGTTTTGCTGATTGTTTCAGCGTATTTATTGTAGATTTTCGACGCTTTTAAAGGTAATTTTGGAACTGTGCTGTAAATAGTGATTCTTGTCAATAAATTGTGCTTTTTATTGTTCTGCATCGTGTTTTCATCGGATACTCTCAAATCCACGAACCCGTAAAACGCAACAACTGGTGCCAGGAATGGGGTTTGAGAGTGAATGTCAGTCATTCGTCTACAGGAGAAAATGAAGGCGGAGGAAATGAAAGCTTTGATGGACATGTTAGCAGCTCTGAAAGCCGGACAAGAAGAGATGAAATAAGACATGAAAGCCGGACAAGAAGAGATGAACGCCAGACAAGAAGAGATTAAACAAGAGATTAAACAAGAGAAGCTGGCTATGAAGAGATGATAGCCGAGATGAAGGCCGAGCGCGAAAAGAGGAAAGTCGGCCGAGAAAAGGTACGAGAGCAACTCCAACAGATGAAAGAGGAGCTTGCAGAAGAAACTGGAGCCATAAAAGAAGATGCGGAAATCAAAGTGGCATCTGAAGAGTCAGAGGATGAAGAAACGGAGGAAGTAGCTGGTTTAGTGTTTGAGAAAGATCCAGAAATCATGGATGAAACATCTGACGTGATTAAAGAAAGAGAACGAAAACATAAAGAAATAAAAGACGAGAACGAAGGTTTTGATTCTCACGTGCCTGAAGTAGAGACAGAAGAAAGTGAAAACGCAACAATAACTAAGCAATTAAGAGTAGATGCTCTCTCTTCGGCCTTAAATAGTTTTTAACCGGTCTTCGAGATATTTCTAGTACTTTCTGCTTCTCGAAATTACTGAAAAGCACTACGACGTTGAAATTACGGTTACAGCTGACGTAGTGGTCAATTACAGTTATTCAATTTCAATATATATTATGGCGATACAGGGACCGGACCAAAATGTCGCCAAATGGTTACCCAGTTTGGCAATGTTTCGCCAACTTTGGCAACAAAAGAAGTTGCCAAAACCACTGTCAGCTTGTTGATACCTCGCCAAATTACCGAGATACCATTTACTCAATATTAAATGCACTTGCCCTTGTATTCTTACTTTTCCGGCATAGCTTCTTTTAGATTTTTCATGTTGCTAAAGAAAGAAAGAAATACAACAGTTTTATTTACAATTCTACTAACATTACCTAGCTAAGTACAAAATTCCTCTCAATATGATCAAGAGAGCTAGCTTCTCATCGAAAGAATAAAACGAAAACAGAATTGTTGTTTTCGAAATTAATTATTCAGTGAACTGTAGTTTTAAAGGTATTTCTCCCGCCTTCTTCGCGTGCCTTCGTGGTGTAGTTGTCAGCACGCTCGACGTGTAGCCGAGAGGTCCGTGGTTCGATTCCCGGCGAAGGCATTGCTCATTCTTCATCTCTCTTGCTTTCAAAAATACCTAATGTGATCTAGAACTGGCGCCTGAACTAAAAAGGTGGTGGTGGTGGATAAGGATTCTCCACCAGCGAGATTTGGCGAGTGGGTCCCCAAAACCCCAGTCGCCCTTTAAAAGGGGGAGTATATAAGGTATTTCTCCCCGCGTTCTTCGCATGCCTTCGTGGTGTAGGGGTCAGCACGCTCGATGCGTAACCGAGAGGTCCGTGGTTCGATTCGCGGCGAAGGCATTGCTCATTTTTCAAGTCTTTCCAACTTTAAAATACCTAATGTTTGTGCAAGCTACATACAAAGATTTACTTATTTGATTCTACCATGTAATTATTATATTAGTCGATAAGCCATTTCTTAAATCCTCTATCTGATTCGAAAGCATTTAGGTACATCGAGCCCAGTCTTTTAACCAGACTAAAAAGCTGACGAAATGTTAGTGGAACAGAATCACGTGGAGAAAAGCACCAACATAGAGCTTAAGTAGCACTTTTCTGATATTTTAACATGTTTTTTCAAACTGCGTCCGAGGATAATAATGTCTTCGGGATATATGAAGACAGACTTGATATAATTGTCCTTTCGAAACTGTTTCCATTAGGTTTTGAATTATCACAGAGACATTTGCACAGTGCAAAAGGCATTACTTTAAACTGTTGTACGGTGTACACCGTAGTACTTGTCCGTAGTAAATATAGTCTTCTGCCGATCTCTAGGGTCTATCTCCACTAGCTATGAGCCGCTCCTCAAATCCAGGGTGGAAACGCATTAGTTCCTACTAACGTGTTTAAAGTGTCGTCGATTCTAAGCAAAGGAAAATTGCCTTTTTTTGTAATGTCATTTAGACGTGGCATGGAACCGTTTATTCATTGTCCTGCATGACGATCAGAAGTTTTGGACTTCCCTTATTCTGCGAAAGGAATAAGGGAAGGAATAAGAAAGATGTTGCTAGATAAATGGATAGCTTCCTCCAATGTTGATTTGGTGTTCGTGCAACCAACGTCACTATGATCTCTATAGTCTCTCCAACATCACTGTAGTCCATTTCGTGAAGCGAATGTCACTGTAGCCTGTTAATTAAAAATAGCCACTTCAATGCCATTACCAGCCTCCGTCCCGTTTGCGATCGTAACTTTTGTCGTCATCACCGCACAACATTTATTTTCTCCACGTCATTTCAGACTACACTTCAAGTGAGCTTTCATTCGCGTGCTTTTCATGAAGCGAAACACACAAACGGAAATGAAATGGAAAAGAAATTGAGACAGTTGCCTTTTTTCCGTAGCTGCTGTTTCCATAATTACTAGTCAAATCCAGTGGTAACACTGAAATTCCTATTTCAAATTAACAGACTGTAGATGAAGTTATAAATACATCTTTAAATTCCTTATTAAATGACACGCAGTTTGAAATTTCTTTTAACGTTTAGATCCCGGTTCAGTCATCTCATCCTATGCTGTTATCTTGTCTGTCGTCGTATGATGGATATCATCGTGGAACGTGTCAGGAGAGGATAGGGCTGATTCCACCGCTGCGGCCAACTTCCATAAGAGCACCGGAACCTTTTTGCAATTTGGGCACAAGAGGAGCCAGTCCTAGTTTATACCGTGAAGAATGCAATTCTCAGGATTCCGGGAGGCCCATGGGAAGGTAGTCGTCAGTCAGTAGTCGAAAGTAATCGCCAACTTGCATAAAGGTACCAGCATCATTATGATATTGTCCCGGTGGCGAAACATGAAAATTCTCCTCTTTATGCTATGCAGAAAAAATGAAAATGGAAATGGGAATTTGTGACGAGCTAATGAGGATCGAGCTAAGATGATGAGTTTAATATGTTTACCATTAGTTTAACCTTTTTGGAAAACCATTAAATTAGTTTATACCAATTAGTTTATTATTTTTGTTGCATTAATGCTGCAATTATTATTAAAGCTTATCTTTGAACAACATTATTTTTTGAACAACCGATATCAGGTGAAAGCGACCTGGAACGTATAAAAAGTTGAATTTGAAACGTAAAAATGTTGGAAGTTGCTCATAGAATGATATGCCGGAATGTCAGACACGGAAGGCTGAGACAAGCAGATCGAACTGGTTCCGAATTTTTTTCTAATGTTTTAATTTTTTCACGAGTCCCTTTTCAGAGTGTCAATACTCTCTTTCATTTCAGCTGCTTCCTTCGTCATCTGAAATAAAATATCTATCCATGGAGTTCTCTAACGGCTCAAGTTGATGATTTCTGTTAAACAACTTTAAGGAGAAGGTACTTTTGAATTATTCCACACAAATATAAATTTATGTAGAATTTGTATTTAGAAAATGATATTTACAATTGACTTCGAAATGCCTGTCTTTAAGAGACTAAGGTGCACTCCTAGCATATGGCTTCTACAGCATATAGAATGTATTTGGTAAGTTCATTTCTCTGGTTACCGTGCAGTTACATCGCTGCTGTCCGAACCCTAATTGATTCTTTTCGGGAATCGATCTTCAGAGGGAGCTGCGTACGTTTTCCGCTTAAATATGAGAAGATGTGAACATGAGACACTACAAACACATAAAAGCAATATTGCAATCAATTAAATATGTATATTTGCAGAAGTTTACAACAGTGTGTAGTGTAATGAGAAGTAATTAAATTAGCAACTAGCTTCCGGTTTATCCAGTTTCATTATGAATTTTATCTTTGGACACTTGAGTTTTTCAATTGTTTCATATCTTTTTCCTTTTCTGCTGCCTTACAATTATCCCCATCCGTATATGGATGAGCATTAGCAAACTTTACATGGATGAAGCGCAGACTGAGGAACTATGCGCGAATTCCGCAGTATTTGAAACGTATACATGGTTAAGTAATTTGCTAGATCGATTTTCAGAAACAAATCAACCTAACTTCTTTGGCAGCTGACTAAAGAGAGTGTTAGCAATAAATCTATATTCTAATAAATGAATTGATGTGTCTATTTTAGCCAAATAGTTTCCACAGAACCACCCAACTCTTATTTTCGCAACCTTTCGATGTAGACACATTTACAATTATAAGAATATTTAAGTTATTCAAATATCCATGGTTTGGTCATTGAAAGAAATCAGGTTTATAAAAATTACAAAATCCATCCTTTTGTGCATCTTCCAAGCCCTGTGCTTATACACCAGTGTATGAAACTAAAGCAGCTTATCTTATTTTTGCCGTAATTCCTCAAGAACACAAGTGGGGAACATGAAGTTATACTACAGAGGCACGATGTATTAATTAAGGATGAGAAAATGTAGTATCAAAACAATGAATGGGGCGCATACGGTATGAAACCCGTAGAAAAATTCTGTATTGGCAAATTGTGTCGTCACAGAAAATTGTCTGACAAGAAGGAAAAGAACTACCTACAGAGCCTTAGCAAGAGATTTGATCTCCCTTAACTGCACTGGTTGCATTGCACCGTCTGTTTTCAACACCAGTTTATCTAACTGTTGTTGAGGGAAGAGTTCACATTTTTCAAAGAGCATTTGTTTCAGTAGTCCGATGTTCTCCGTCCCCCTAAAGTATCACACCTGTTAATTGGGGTTTAAATCAACGGAGAAAGCTGGCCAATCCATTTTGTGGATACCTTAACTTTTCTGAAGCTCTTCAACATCATGAATCCTGTGTGGCCATGCATTGCTATCCATAAAAACGAAGTCGAACGATAACTTCATTACCATAATGGTCTCCGATAAGTGAACCTCTGTCTAAAATGTGGAATTCCTTCTGTCCGTTCATCATAATCCCTTCCCATACAAGCAGGTCAGGACCATCCCAGCGGTCTCTATTCCTCATGTTAGTTTGGATGAAAGCGAGTCCGTACATCTCTCCTAATCAACTGGCCCCGAGAATCGTTTGCCAGACTGAAACGACTCATCGGTAAAGAGGACGTAGTCCGTTGATGAGGTGCTCAGTCTTTGTGTTCTGTACACCTGTATAAATGATGCTGTCCGATGGGCTGCTCTCAATGAAATGTAGCATTTAGAACGACAGGTGAATAGGCCATCTGTATGAAATCGTTTGGCCACAGTAAACCGGAACACCTCTCTTGCAGTTGCTGTTCGCAGCTGCTGACCAGTGTTCCCCGCTGTCTGTTTGCGATCGGATTGGCTTGCAGGGCGAAATATCGGTCATCAGTCACCTTTGTTTTCTTTGGGTGACCTCGACCTTTCTTACAACTGCACTAGTTGTCTGGAAGGCTTTCCAAGCTCTTGAAAATGCATTTTAATGAATTCCAAACTCTTGGGCGACAGACGTCAAGCTACGCTCCCCCTCAAACTTGCCAATCATTCTATCACGTGTAAAGGTGTCCTGATGTTTCCTTGCACCCATACTGCATGTACAATCTCCCTTTCACGTGCAGAAGAATGCCTCGTGTTTTCCATGGCCTGAGGTACCGTCTGACGTCTTCGTGCTGATATTTGCATATGCATCCCCTTTCTACTGATTTGGCTTTTCCTTATACTGATCGCAAAATGCCATTTTCACCAATTTCATGTATTTGGGGAAATGTATTTATTGCTTAAATTTTGAAGACTAGCATATATAGGAAAATTTTGTGCTCATTATAAAATATAAAACACAAACGTGTGACATATACACAATAAAAATTGATCAAGAAATTTAATATTTAAATCAGGAATTATATTTAGAGGCCATATGCAAATTAAACAGCGAAATGTTTGCATTTCTATGTAACTAAAAATAAAATATCAGTTAAGGAAAAGGCTTCTTATGCAAAGACATATAAACGATGAGCATTTTATGCCGATTGTTGTGAAAGATTTTTATCAGTATAATTTTTTCCCCTCATAATGGAGGTTACATTCCCAGAGTTCGTGTTCTAGAAAACTCTTGCAAGCTTTTGTATAGGCACGTAACCAACTTGTAATATTATTTGCATTAATGTGAAGACGATGTCTTATCATTAAACAGAGATCACCCCCACTGTTCAAATTGTCAGGTTTTATTTCCTGGTTTACAGAAGAAAAGATAAACAGGATGAGTATGTACAAATGGATTAAGCCTTTCGAAAAGTTTGGCAGTCGCAGGCAGAAGACTGATCGGTCTAAAGTTACTTGTGAGATTTCCAGTTTTGCCTGGTTTTCAGTGACGGAATGCCGTGTTTCCAATTTTTTGGGAATGTATTAAATTTTAAACATGCGTTAAAAATATTTGTAATAAGGACGATGCTTTTCCTTGGGAGGTGTTGCAGGGCCTTATTAGTGATATTGTCATATCCAGATGCTTTCTTTGGATTACGTTTCTTTTTAATTTTCTGTATTTCTTTGGGAGAAGTCGGGATGTTTATATTTTCAGGATCTTTGCAGAGGCAATCGGTCACATGGTTGATAATATTGATATCATTCGGGTGTGGGAAGTTATTTAAAGTAAACTGTTGTTCATAGTTATCAGCAAAGAGGTTGACAATTTTCTTAGGATCGTAAATTTTATTATTATTATTATTATCATCTAGAATGGGTCCAATATTGAAGGGAGTGCTTCGGAGAGCTTTAGCAATTTTCCACACAGAGTGGTCACTGTGTGAAAGACTTTCAATAAAGTTATCCCAGAAATTGTTTCTGTACTCTTGGATAAGTTTTCTGAGGTTTCGATTGGCAGCATTAAATCTTCTTTTGTCTTGGGTGGAGTGGGAACGTTGATAAATTTTTATTTTTCTGTGTAATTTTCTGTCTAATATTGTGTGGGAGAGTATAATTAGTCTATTTTGGAATAAATTTGGCGTGGTTGATTTTAGTGCTAAGATGACACCATGAATTTTGCTGCTATTAGTCATTTTAGTGGTAGCAGATATGTTTTCTTCAAGGTGATAGGCATAGTTTTCCCAATTAATGCGACACTTTATAGGTGGAAGACCGTGCTTTAAGCCATATAAAGTGAAGCGTACTGGTAGGTGATCTGAAAGAAAGTTCATTATCCACTTGGAGAAAAGGTGTTTGAAGAATACTAAAGGTAATTAAGATGTCTAATACATCAGAAGTATTACAGATTTTATGAAGATGCATTTGTTCATCTGGACCAAAAATGTTGATATCAGGGTTGTTGATGATGTAATTATTAAGAATAATTTCATCAGGGTTATTTCGCCTGGAGTTTCAATTAACGTGCTTACAATTTAGGTCTCCAACAATAATAGTTGGGTGACTTAAGTTGAGAGTATAGTCAAGATCTTGAGTGTTGAAACTATTGTTGCGTGGTTTATAAGCAGCAATGATGAAATATTCTTTATTATCACTGTTCAAAATACATGCACTTGCTTCAAAGCTCATGAGGGGAAGAGGAAAGATGGTACTGTTTAGACATTTTTTCATGAGAATAGCTGTACCACCACCATGGTTATGAAGACGGTCAGATCTATAGATGTTGTAGTTGGGAATTTTAAATTTGTCATTCAGTTTGAGGTGGGTTTAATTAAATAGAATTATATCAAGACTGTGCTGGTTGCTGTAGTTTTGAATTTCAATTTTTTGATTTTTAAACATAAACTTGGCATAATTAATATGTCGCATGGTATTTGGATTAGCAGTATGGGCGTAATTAATCATGTTCGTTCTAGATGAATATCTTTAGTGCTGCCATTGCAGTCTTGAGCCTTGAGTTGAGGTTAGTTGCCTGCTTGTATTGCTGGTAAATTTCAGTAATGAACCCAGTGAGCTCTTCAAAGGATTGTTCTTCTGTGTCTGTGTGTACTGGTCTTCGTTTATTTTTGGAGGATTGGTCTTCTTTATCGTTATTTATTGGTTTCTTATTATTCTTGAAGGATTTCCTATCGTTAACCATCTTTGGGTTGCTCTGGGTAATCGCCGCATATGATTGGTTGTTCGAGGCAGTGCCCAAATTACGTGATTGGCTGAGAGTAGCTGGAATCTGTTGATTTTGCTTATTTTGGGAATTTTTTTATGCTTAATCTTCATTAATTTTTTCAATATCTGTGTTTCCTGGTCTTTTGGGGCATTTCTCACTTCAGGATGCATGTCCTCCTCCACAGAGGACACATTTCGCTGGGAATTCTTTACCTTTTTGAGGGCATTGGAAGGATTTATGCACGTTGAGTATGCCCGTACCATTGGCAGTTGAAACATTGCGTCGGTCCGGGCCTGCTTTTGTACGAAACCACTTTTACTCTAATCTCAGTAATGTGGCATACATGATTGATTAATTTTCCAGCTTCAGTGCCGTGGAGTTTCAACATAAAAAACGGGTAGGTTAACAGCTATGCCATTGCGCATGCGCTGTATTTGTTCATATTGTACTGGGATGTTTTCAGATTTAAGATTTTCTTCAATTTCTTTTGGGTCTGTGTCATTTGATAATCCGTTTATTATGCTTCTAACTGCTTTGTCAGAGTTCAATAAAAATGTGTGATAGGGAATCTTTCGAGAATCAAGCCTATCCTAAACTTTGCGTAAGTCGTCGGCAGAAAACAGCGTAATCTTGAAGTTTTCACCTTCTATCTTTCCTTCAACTTTTTCGATGCCTAAATCTTCTTTAATTTCTTTGTGCAATTCTTTCCAATTTATTTCAGGGTCTGTGATAGTAAATGGCAGAATTTTGCCAGCGTATTTACGTGGTTGTTTAAATCCTGTGTTGCAGTAGTTGTGGTGTAACTCGCAGAAGTATCAATTTCAGTGTCTTGTTCCATATTATCTACATTTTCTTCGTTAGGAGAGTCAAATTTTGATTGAGTTTTTAAGGGGGATAAATCCTCTTCAACCGAGGAGTTACTGTTATTTCGTGTGCATTTTCTGGGAACTTGTTTCCATTCATCTTTGGTTTTAGTGTTTTGTGGGCCCACCAGCGGCCGAGCGGTAAAGATGCTGAACACTGGTAGTTCGGTCCGAGGTTCGAATCCCGCGAACGGGCTGGCTGCATGGGCTTTTTCGTGGTTTTCCCCATGTGTAATGTGTATACGAGCCAGTTTCCCTTAGAAAGTCCTCCACAAAGGCATTCCTCCCCTTAGGCAGATAGCCCTCGTGTGCTTTGCCATAATTGAATAACCTAACCTTTAGTGTTTTGTGAAATAGCTATTTTTTCGACTTGTATTACAAGGCTTTCGGGAGTGTTAAAAGTATCATTAAGGGTTCATTGTACGGAATAAAACATTTTTATCTCCATCATGTGAGACTGTCTATCAGAAATTCTAAAGATATGCTGTTTTTAAATATTTTAGCCCAAAGTGTGTATGTGTGTTTAAATGAAAAAAATGCCACTTTGAGCATATAAAATCTGAAAGCTTTCAGATATATGAATTATGTTAATTTGTTTTTATATAACATCTAACTTTTGAACTCTAAACATTAACTATGTACACAACAGCATATGTATAAGCATTCTTGTGTTTTATCATTCAGCACAGGATAATGAAATTTATTAGTAGTATAGTGGCTGATGCAAAAGTCTTTTTCTATGTTCATATCCTTTTATTTCTCATGCTAGAAAACTTACTATGTGGCAGTTGCAGCTAGCTGCTTTGAACAATTCGTGATGGAACTCAATTGTGTTGAAGCAAGGTTTCAACCAAAAGGAAGGGGAAAACTAATTAACTGGTCTTTAAAAATCCTCCAATCTAAAATCTGCATAACATCATCAAACTATTATGGCTTGGATGTACACTGCGCAGTTTTATCTCCTGTTCTACTCGGCTGATTGCCGAAATTCAAATTGAGTTTTCCATGTCTCGAAAGCGTGACTTAGGTCATGTATTACATTTATATAGAGCATTGTTCTAATATAGGTATTTTGACACAAAATGTCTTTTTCTGAAATCGTATGCCAATTTTTTTCCATATTTCGATTCTACGACTCAGATTCTGCCAAACTACCAAGTTTTGTAAAAATCGCACAAGTAGTTTTTATAAAATTAGCTCCAATGTTGTTTCAAATTTGGTATATATTTATTAATAACTTTTTTTTATTACACTTAGAGTAAACCTAAATTTCAAACTGTTAAAGGAGGAATCACTTACTTGATTCCTCCTTTAACAGTTCGAAATTTAGGTATACTCCAAGTAAAACTCACCCATTTTTTATGATTTATTTTTAAAAAATTTTTGAAAAACAGTTTTGAATTATGACCTATAAAATTTTTACCGTCAACTTAATGTAGATGTATTTCTAAGTATACCTGCAAAAAATTAAGAGCTTTTTATTCAAAACTTTTGAAGATATATGTGAATTTATAGGTTGGCACATTTTGAAATTTGGCGTATTTGTTGAAAGCGATAACATCCAACGTGGTTTACGCACTATGCTAAAATTTTTTGAAAGTAGGAATGATGTGACTTTTTTTCTGCTCCTGCACAATGGGAAGGATAGGAAAATAGGTTGCCATGTATTAAGAAGTTCGCGAAGTAATTTATTCATGGCGCAACTGAAAAAAAAAATCACCAAAATAAGTTTTTTAATTTCTCTATAAATTTCATAAAATTTAGTATTTAGTTATAATTTGTGTCGTAGAATCGAAGTATGGAAAAAACTGGTATGTTATTTCAGAAAAAGACCGATTTTGTCAAAAAATATGTATATTAGAACAATGCTCTATATAAATCTAATATATATCCTAAGTTATAGTTTTGAGAAAAATACGATTTGAATTTTGTCAATCGGCCCAGTAGAATGGAAGATGTAGAACTGCCCCCCCTTTTTTTTGCGCAGTGTACTTCCTTGAACCATATTAGTATCTAGAGAAAACATTCATATTTTTGATGAAGAAGTCGATGAGCTGCAGAAATTTGAATTAAGTCAGGCTCTGACGGTATGGTAAGCAAATTACTGCTAAGAAAATGTTGCGATGTTCAAGAGAGCAAATTAGAAGACTCATTAGATATTGAAGACAATTGTTGTAGGTTAAGGCAAGCTTCAGTGTATACCAGCAGTGTTAAAAAAATCATCGTATATTGAAAACTGAAGAGCCAAGACATTTTTTACAAATGAAATTTCATGGACTGCTTTTCAAAGGCCTCCAAAATGAGATGCTAATAGAGAATTAAAATTTCATTTTCTCATTTCCAATTCTGAAAATATTTTTCATGTTGAAGTAATTTTTAATTGCAGCCAGAAAACTTACAGCATAATGAGTATGTATTTCAAACATTGATAAATCTTTTCAGTAATGCATGAAATACTTTGCAGATTAAATCTTCAAATATTCCCAAATAAACTGCCTGAGCAATAAAAGCAAATAAACAAATATAAGACTTTTGATATAATACAAATATAAGACATATTACTCTGTTATATGTAAAAATAACTGTGTTCCTTTCATATTTTAATTATTTTTAAAGCAATTATGGCACCGCATAGAATAACAAACTGATATTTAATCAATCTAATTATTTCAATTTTCATTTAAAAATTCTTTGATGGCGGAATCATTCTTGAAAATATCCAAGTATCCAAAGAAAATAATATATACAGTTGTTGTAATATGCACCATAAAATAACACAAAAATCTAATTTCTTGTTATATTTAGCTTAATTTCAAAAAATAGTGTAAACACAGGTTAAATTTATTAAATTTCTTTGCACTGTTATATTTTTTTATCCATATCAGTCTCATTGGAATGTTTTTGCACAAATCATCTAAAATTGTGCAAAAATTAAAATTTTTGCAACTGTTCTATCACATTGATTTATTTCTTAAAAATGTGCATGTATTTATAGACTACTTAGTAATTAATGAATTAAACAACCTAGACACATAAGGCGTAAGTCTCATGTTTCAATATCATGCTGCTACTTCCCACAATGCAGCTTTTCTTTGTAGTTCCCCCCCCCCAAAAAAACAAGGAAAGGGAAGTGGAGAGCCTCCGAAAAATACTGAACCTAGGTTATGGGACTATAAATTGGTCTCAGTTGAGCAATACTGTGTGCTCTAAACAATCCCCAAGTTGTGCTATCCCAACTCTTGTCACAGAGAGTAATAAGGTACATAAATTTTTTCCAAAAGCACCCAAAGGTCACGAGATTAAAAGTTGCTCATTTGTCAATTGATAGGAAGAGTAAATGCTGTCGACAGGAAACATTTTTAATACAACCACTACCTCTACCCTAGATCAGCCAGCTGTTAAGTGTTTTACATCACAATTTATAGAAAGCTACAAAAAGATTAATACAATATGTCCAGTAGATTTCTCACAGAAGAAATAGCTTGACAGACTAGTAAGAAAAACAATTTTTTTCGGCAGCTTCTATTGGTTAATATTTTTAAGTAGAAAAACAAAAAGTATTCTTTTAGGAAGTTGACATCCATGCTGTCACGCGTCTGAAGAAACTGCTTATTCTTCCACAGACAGTCTGTGATCTTAACCATGAAAAGAAGATATCCATATAAGGTGATTATATTTCCACAAGACAAAAACGGGACATTAGGATCTCACAAATTAGATGAGGATTAATAAAGATATGTGAGGCATATTTTTTTAAATATGTCATATTGATATTACATAAGCACAGACTTTTTTTTAACAATTTTCTTTTTACATGAAAATTCAGCCTTAGTATACTTTTCAACATGGTTTCCACACATCACATCATATGATCCGAGCTCCAGAATTCCATCTTCATAGAAATCTGCTGCCTGATAGTCATTTATGGTACCCAACATGAGCTGTTTCTGATGATAAAATCATGAAGTGTCTGTTTTCTCGAATTTTTTTCATTAGCTTTCTGCATCAGTTTATGATTAATGACAGAGAGTGCTCATTTTGAGTCTCATCTTCATGCTTTATCCAATTTCATCATTATCTATAAATGCTTCCTCAAACTTCAAAAACTGTTCCATATGAAATTGCAACAGAAAGCTTAAATTATCAGAAGTTATGCTGACACTAGGTATCAAAAATACTTATCAAATGATGAAGCAGAATTCTGTGAAGATAAAATTCAGAAGCTGATTGCACAATACAATGCCTTAAAATTGGTATGAAAAGTAGATTAAGGCCAGGCTTTCGTGTAAAAATAAAATTGTTAAAAAAATATTTATCCTTGTGTTTATACAGCATTTGCTTTAAAAACATATCTCAAGAAATGTTTTATGAACATTGAAGGGTGGTTTATTTGAAGGTTTGTCAACTCCACATCAGAACATCACTTAACAGTGATGTCATATATTTTTAATTTTATAAGCATGTAACTTATGTTGTTAGAATTTTAATTCATGACGGGAAATATTCTTTCAACAAGTGTACTTCCTAAAAGGCAAAAGAATAAACTCTTATGAATGCTATGCAAGTCCTAAACTATACTTTTTAATTAGCTACGAAGTTATTTCAGAGAAATTCTCATCTATCTCCAAAAACTCACCCTAATTTATTCTATTGAATGTATAATTACAAATTTTTGATCTTTTGACCTTATTAATAACAAATGCTTCACTTTCTCTGGATTCCTATATTCCTATGGATGAATTGTAGTTATTTTTGTAAATGACAGCCAGAATTTCAAGCATAGGTTGTAGAACAATTAATACCCCTCAGAACACAGATGATCTATTCTATTTGTTTTAGATGGTCTCCATTTTTATGGTATGTGCAAGAGTACTTTCCAGATTTTTAACATCCATGTGCACTGTTTGAAAGATTCATTGTATCTGCATCTCTAATGATTTCAGCAAAATAAAAGTATCACTGACTTTAGGAAATCCGGAAATATGCTATTTTTTTCAATAATAGTGAGCTGTAGATGTATCATATTTTCTGTTGCCTTGCTGACAGGCACAGCCTGAGATAATCAGAGAAAATTTTTGCCAAATCACAGCTCTAAAACATGTATTAAAGTATCTACATGTGTTCTTTTTTTGGCTGGAAGATTTTGTAATACATTTACGGCTTGACATGCATCCTAGCAATGCACCTTTAAGGCTTCAGAAACAGTTCAGCTGGTTCACCTACTGTACTGTTTCAAACTTTTTTTAATTTATACACTCTTATTATTATAATTATTATGAAAGTAAATATAATTCTATTATAAAATGCAAAGGAAACAATTAACTTGTGAATAATCTTCTTTTACTTAATCAAAACCAGTTTTGTGCCACTATTACTTTCTCTAACTAAACTCATAATTGAAATATATTATTATTTTCTCATGCATTGAAATACTTTTCATCATCTGCAACATGTAACAAACATTTGCATCTACACAGAATGCCTGCTATTTCATGTAATATTTTATATTTTTACTCCAAGCATTAGGAAGAAAAATGTAGACTGGTCATTTATATCCAGTGCTCTGGAAAGAGCAATTTGATATTTTTAAAAGTTGCAAAATAGAGATACATTGCTAATTTTTTTCAAAATTTTATTTTATAAATTAACAGTTAATGAATGAACACCCTTGCGAGCTGAGTGTTACCACATTTGAATTGTTATATGTCTTTTATTTATAGATATATCAGCATCTGAAGAAATTACTTTATCAGTTTCAAAAGACAGTGAGTATACAACAGCAGAGAATGGAAACAACCAGCACTACGCTTTCAGTCATCACACATCATCAGCTGCCAAGAAGATCTGCAAATTCTGCCGCCAGAATGGAGAGCGCAAACAGTTTTATGAGAGTCATCAACTTAAAGATAAATTTGGTAATGTTGAATGCCCTGTACTGAGAGAATATGTTTGTGACATATGTGGCAAAACTGGCAGTGAAGCTCATACCAGATCGTACTGCCCAGTGTTAAGAAAACCAGGAGGAAGCAAATTTCCCATTGCTCTAAAACTGAAGCATACTCTACATGACAGTTGTGGACGTATACGAAAATAAATTTTTTTCCCCAACCCCCAGCATGTGTTATATGGCTGTAAAGCTTAATTTTCGAGCAAAAATAAGCAAAATTTATTCCTTAAGAAATGGATAAAAATTCTTTTAAAAGAAAAGAAACATATACATTTAGTTATCCATGACTACTTGTTTTTAAATTTTTCCTCAACTTATTAAAAAATTTTTTAAATCATGCAATCTGATTATACTGCAGTATATAACAAGCTATTATTTTAGTCACAAAACAAAAGTATTTTTATGTATGTATTCATTATTAAGAGTAATAAATAAGTATTTTCGGTTTCTAAAAAAATTTCCATTTAACACCATCTGGTTATATAAAATTATTTGTGTGTGCATTCAGTATGATTATTAAACTCTTTTGAAGCACTCCATATTTTTATTTTGTTTCCACGTTCTTTTCTTATTTTTCAATATTTTACAGATAATTCATCATTGAATATATATCTACAACATACTTTGCATGAATACTTCAATAACAAATTTTAAAACAAAGGTAATAAATTAAATAAGATTTTGTACAATATTCACACTGTCAATAACTGAAATATTAAGATCTCAAATTGAATTTTGTTTCTCAAAAAAGCTTTGGATCAGTTACAAAGTAGTAAATTTCAACAAATTTTAAATGTGCTTGCACTTTTACAAAATATTCAAAATGTAAACTTTATGAAAATGAAGCTTCAGTATAAGCAATAAGAACAAATTTAAATGTTTTAATTGTTTACTTTTCAAATATATAAATTTAAATTATATGAAAACAAATAAATTAATTCATCACTATTAATTTCACTTGATACAAAACAGAGAAGTAAGCTCACTAAATAATGTGACTCTGTATAGGACATACTCGTGATAAAAACATATTCACTGTTCTGTAAACTCAGTGATGAGTCTAGTAAAAGCTTATGTTTGTCTGCATTGCAACAGCTCGAAAAGGGTTTTTAATTTGGACCGTAAAAAATAGTACTTATTAAATTAAACAATGTTCTGGTATTTAAACTATATTTGCATTAAAGAAACATGAATTAAGATATATTTCTTTCACATCTACTCATTTTGTAGAATTTGCAATAACAAACAAAATAATACACACACAGTTTCTGCTTTGAAGAAAACAGAAAAACATGGAATTTATTTATTACTTCCCTCCTTCATGGAATTAATTTATTACTGATTTATTTGTATTTTCAAAATTTAATTTTAACAATTTGTAAAATTACAAGCTAAATTTTGTGATTTGCTGTGCAAGTAATTTACAAATAAAAATATAAAAACCATTCAAGATATTTTCAGCCACAAAATTTTGCTGCAATTCCAATTTAAATGATTAGAATGATTGTCATTTTTAATATCATCCAAAACAGAAATTTATCTCCCAGATCATGTAACAACATTTCTTGAATTTTCTGCATACTGAAAATTCAGAAAGACTAATTACATATATAAAGTGTTATTTCATATATATATTTGTCTGTGTGTGTAAATATATGCATGTTTAAATACACATACATACATATATACATATGATTTAACAAGACAATGGAAGAAGAAACATTTATACAACATGCATTTTTAGATGCATGGCACTTGACACAAAAGTCTAAGGACCATCGCGATTTGATATTAAAAACATACATGTCTATATACACATATTACCCAATATTAGATGACAAACTCTAAAGGTGTACCAACTATGAATACTGCTGCTGTTAATTTACAGATGTTCTTGACTGCTGATGAAGCACTGTACAATCTCATACAATGAGAAAAATAAAACAGCTTAACACAGCTGAAGACACAGTGAACATAGAAAAGAAGCTCAAAATGAACAAATTAGCTTGTCCAGAAAATAAAACCATATTTGTGTGTATATATACGCATATATATATATATATACACACATATACACAAGCTTCCTTAAAATGAGATAATGTTGCTTTGGTGACATGTTCTGGGGTTTGGGAAATGTGTATAAAAATATTTTGAGGGTTCAGGGACTTTTTTTTTTTTTTTCCTTTACAATGAGCTTTTTAAGGAGGTAGCTTTCTGTTTTATCTTCAAGCTGGAACAGTAAAATTAATATAGAAATTTTTTTTGAAGGATAATGATTGTACAATACCTATTCCTTTCTTGTTTTTCTTTATTAAGCAATGAAATGAATTTACACAACTTTCCATCATTGCACTGTCATGTCATATACAACTGAAAACTAAAGTGGAAGTCATTAAATACATAACACTGGCTCTTTGTTGAATTTTTAGCAGTAAATAAAGTTCACTACAACTGAATGATGCTTAATGTACATCTGAATCTTATTTAAGTTCATTCAAAAAAGAAACAACAATTCTCCCTTTGTCTCACAGGCTTAGGCATTGTTCTTTTTTTTCTCTTTTTTTTCCCCTGATGTTTTGTAAACTGTCTCAAAATACCAGTAACATAACACTTTCACAGTTTCGGGAATTTAGGAACAATTCGAACATTCCTTCACCTTTTTCTTCTTTAGCCACATCATAGCACAAAAATGATACAGGGGAAAAATTATTTTTCTTTAGTTTCCAAAAGAATGGTCACAATGAAGATGCTTATGTTTAGATGACCTCTCTGATTGGCCAGTGGGAAACGTCAGAAGACTGACAGGCACAAGATGGCAGTTGACAGTGATGAGAGGGACAGCAAATAATGTTGGAATTAGTTGCTGTGAATCAATATTGTGATTAAAAACAGAGAACCATTCTGTACAACTGTAAGCAGTATCTATGAATGACATTTTAAAAATATGCTATGATGACACTCTTGGGCGTTTTGTTGGAGGTATGTTGTTTGTGTCTTCTTCCTCCTCCTCCTCTTCTTCAGAATCTTCATCAGGGTAATCCACCAAACCTCCCTAAAAAGAGGAGAACATATGAAACCATGATGCAATGAAAACTTAAATTTAATAATTGCTTTTAAAAAGTTCTGTATATTTGGGACAAACATTTTTCACACTATGCATTCCAGAACAGGTTTAAAAAACATATATTCAAAATAAATAAATGCATGAGAAATAATATGGCAGAAATTTAACTTTGTATTTTTTCCTATAACAAAAGCATGTTTGTTAGAAGAATTCATTACTTTGAATTATGAAACTCTATATAATGTTAGCTAGAAAAACAACAAGGAACTTAGATGAGCGTACACCATTATGAACTTGAGTTATGTCTAAGAGAAATGTTTAATGCTGTTTTAGATAAGTGTTTTAAAAATTTACCTTATTGATTATTTTTACTGCTGAAATTATAAACTTTCCTTTCCATACTCACTGAGCAGTTTTCTTAATGTGAAAAGAGTTGCTGTTAGTGACAGGTAACCTACATTACATGTTAGGCAGGTGCCAGAGTAAAAACATAATGGTACTCCTAACCATAATTCTGGATGGAAGAGAATGGCAGTGCATAGCAAGGGTCATGGCCAGAGTAAAAACATAATGGTACTCTAAACCATAATTCTGGATGGAAGAGAAGAGCAGTGCATAGCAAGGGTCATGATATTTGTAATAATAATGCCACCAGGCTAGGATTCAATTCAGACAACACTATGAGAGATGATCTTAGAGGCAGATTATAAGGACCCCAGTTCTTTTTGATATTGCTGTGAGATTCATCACTTTTATGTATAAAACAAGCCTGTCTTCTTGTTTGGTGATGTGACGAGACTTGTGCAACTGTTTCCGTTGGCTGGCTTTACTAAACAAAAAAGAAATTTTTGTCTTGTACATCGTTATCAAATGATTGTATTTTTACTAATTATTATAAAAATTTACATTTATTAATAAAAAGGAAACTTAATAAAAATCATGGCTCAGCTTTAATATTAAAAACAAATTCACCAATAGCACTAACTTTTTTGTGCCTGTGTGTGTGTGTGTGTGTAGAAGACAGATAATTTTATGACAGATAACAAAATTTTATGGAAATCTGAATGAAAAGGTAGAACTCTGAAACAGTAAATGTCTTGGAGAGCTCTTTGTGAAAGTGAACCTATCTGTTGAATACAGTGCATGATTATGAAGTATATACTGTGCATGTCACTGACTGTACATGAATTTTTTTAATAGCAGTACTTAACGTGGTATTCTTCGAATTATACAAGCACTATCTTTGATCAGTATACTGACAAGCCAAAACAGAACGTGGTATTCTTCGAATTACACAAGCACTATCTTTGATCAGTATACTGACAAGCCAAAACAGACCATAACCACATTTTTCAATGAACTCGTCTAGATGATGTGGAGAGCACCATGGGAATGGTATTTAACTGCTGCTGTAGAAGGTAAGGAATCATTCTTGCACTTACTTTTGCGAATGATGCAAAAGCCTGCTGATCTCAGCAAATTTGATAAAGGGTAAATTGTAACAGTCTGAAGACTCGGAATGAGTATCTACAAAACTGCATGACTGGTAGGTTGTTTACGATCTGCCTTTGTCAGTATTTATGCAAAGTAGACAATTTACCCTTTATCAAATTACCAAGGTGTTGGATGTCCATATGTCATCAAAGACAAAAGACATCAGAGAATGTCTCGCTTAGTAGCTCAGCTGACAGCCCAATACAGTGCAAGTTTTTGGGAACGCACAGTTCAGCAGACACTGCTGGATATGGAACTTGCACAGATGTCTCATTCTTGTGCCTCTGTTGACCAAGTGTCATTGTCAGCTATGCCTACAATGGGCCCGGGAATATCCAGACTGGATCATGGATAAGTGGAAGATGGTTGCCTGGTCAGATGAATCGTGATTTCTCATTTATCACCACGTACATGAGTGCATCCAGGTATGCCATCTTCCAGCAAACAATTGCTCCCCCTGTACAGTAGTAGGTCATACACATGCTGGTGGTGGTATGTTTTGAGGAATGTTCTCATGGGCAGCTCTGGTTGTGGTAGAACAGACCATGAATGCTGCACAGTATTTGAACATAACTGCACATCAGTTGCACCTTTACATCGTGTCTTCCCAACTGGAAATGGAATCTTCTAGCAGGATAACACTTCATATCACAAGGCTCGAATAGTGTTGCAGTAGTTCGAAGAGCATAAGAATGTCCTTAACTCGCCATATCTTGTCACAACAGAGTACATTTGGGATGTCATGTAGTGGCAGCTCAGAGTTAAAAAAACCAACATTTCAAAATACCTCAATTTTGCTTGACCGCTGCTTAAGACATTCCGTACAACCTGTCTCCAGTCATCTACCAAGAACTTGCAAGCCAAAGGTCACGTGACATGTTACTGTGTAGGTGCTCATAATGTTTTGACTCATTGTAGATTAGATTGCTGCCATTCTCTGACAAACACATGTACTATA
>KK116573.1:182574-198736 GCA_000611955.2 Stegodyphus mimosarum
AAATATATATATATAAGGATTTGGAAATGATGCAATGCAGTTATAGCAGATTTAACTCTTGTTTCTTTTATTGTAGTTAAATATTTTGTGGTCACAAATGATTTGGCACATTAATTGTACCTGTTCCATAATATAACATTTATATTTTTGATATGATTGGAATAAGAGTAGCTATGGCGAGGTGCAGAAACAAAGCATGTGGTTACTCAATGCAGAAACTTAGTTTAAGGCAGAGGTTTCGTATTTGGAAATTTTGAGTTTAAATTACAAAAAAGCTACATCATCATCATCATCACTGTGTAAAGAATGGAAAGGAAAAATATCCAAACTTAAATGAAGAATGAAGGCACGATTGCTCTAATGCTCTTCCCTGAAAGACTTTTCTGTCGCTTGAAAGGGAGGGAGGACACAAGAAAAAAATTAGTAAATCAAAATTTCAAATTAGCAATAACCCCAGAATTCTTCATTCTAATTTGAAAGCCTTCCTTTTCTGTTCTAGAAGTAATTTTTTTTTATATAAAAATTTCACTGGACTGCGTCTTTTCAAAATTAATCAGTTTTATGCTTTTCCTTAAGTTATTTTGCAATGCAAACAGTTCTTAACCAATCAGATCAGGAAACTTGAAATTTATCTCAGTCTCTCCCTTTGGTGAATGCATATTCTATTTACACTATGCCTTTGCTCTTAGTAACATGCTTTGCTCACCTCTCTGGTTTGTCTATAATCTATGACGTTAAACTTCAAAGAATATTATGAAGATTTGGTGCATATTGGCCCACGATAATGCATGAACCTAATTATATGCATCTCAAGGCTTCGCTTTATCAGGAAACAAAATTGTCATGTCTTCAGCCACTTTGTTGGCCATCAAATTGTCTTTTATCATCTTTGCCACTTCAGCCACCAAATTGTCTTTTATCTGTCTATAAATGTCATCTTTGTATTTATGGAGAAAAACCTTCTGCAAATTGTTACTACAGTACCATCTCCAACATATTGCAGCCATCGCCCAGTCATCATGATATTTACAGATTATATTACACACACAATTTGGAATCCCTTTAACTCTTAATTTTTGATTTTTTTTTCGCTTTCTGCCCTAAAAATAGCAAATGCTTATTTTGCAATTTTATATATTATAAATTGCTCTAAACTGTTAACAGCATGCATTGTTTTAGCTGTTTCACTTTTCATTTCGAAATGAATTCATGTCACGTGACTTCTTGCATAATGATAATCACACACGCATTTACATAATACTTCAAGCCAAAATGATTTCAAAATTGGGTACCAAAACTGAAAATTAGGCAATTCAGACAAATCTGATTTAAGACTGCCAACTTGCTAATACCAGCTGCTGCATAAAAATCTAAAAGATAATGATGTAATTGTTCAAGAACATGCATTTTTTTGGGGGGAAGGCAAGTTATTTGTGTAAGTTTATGCCAAGCTGCATATATCAATAACAATAAATTAAATGTTAGATTGCCTTGATGACTGCTACTGTATTTATGCATATAAGATTTTAAAAAAATGTAAAAAGTCTTAATTTGGTTATTTCCTTTTTCTGACCTGAAAATAGTAACTATATATTATAACATAATGCTGCCTAACGTAACTGCATAACAAAATGCTCTGACCTGCATTTCAGAATTAATCCTTCTCCCATGACAACTATTAATGAAGGTGATGAGTAATATATCCCATTATACATAATATTAATGAAGTACTTATGATTTCAAATTTGGGAACCTAAGTAAATACGGATAAAATCTGAACTAAATCATTCTGAACCGGATGTCTGTCTTAAGCTTCTTGTCTAAGCTTTCCTGCCAATATGTCATTATCAGCAGTACTGTCACAACAAACTAAAAAGGCACAAACTTGATCTATCTATCTATCTATCTAGATATATATATATATAACATGCTGAACACAAGAATAAAAACTTACTGCCAGTCTGGCACATGAAAGGCACTTGGCAATTCCTTTTCAACAAAGCATCTTGTAACAATTGCTTTCCACTCTTTTAGTCAAGAATAATTCAGCATTTTATTACTTTTCTCAAGAGAGCGTGGGAGTAATTGGGATTCCAAAAATGAAACCTGCTTTTATAGTTGTTTTTAAATAAAAATTTGAGAATGAATTATTCTTTCACTATATTTTCAGCTCGATCTTTCTAAATTTTTCAGCTTAATCTCTTTTCTTCTTCAATAGCATTCCTATCATTGTTTAATTTCTAAAATACAACAGCTAAAAATGAAACAATTACAATTTTTGGTGGATCCATATACTTTATACAATATCAGATGTTCTCAAGTTATCATAGTTGCCAGTACTATATATATGATTTGGAACACTGGCAGATTTTCAAATTTTAAATCTCTGATTGTGGCATAACCACCTTTATTGGACTGTGAGCTCCATTATTTAAAATATTTATTACTCTCCCCTCACGATAAAAAATTAATGGAAGATTATAAAATAAGTAATAATACAAGTTACTTAATAAAATGATATCTGAATACAGGACTCTTTGTGAGCAGATACAAAAAATTATGCTGCTCACAGGATTAAGAACAGAATATAAAATAGTTTATATTAATGCTACTAAAGTTTTTTTTAATTATGTTAATTTAAAATTATTGCTGCATCTAGGAATGTATTTTTATAATATTGATGAAAAGTAAAATAATCACTGATAAAGTACCTTTCGAGTCAACTGAGGTGATTTTACTTCAACAGCTGGACTTAGAGGTGGAGTCACACTTGAGGGACTACTGCTTCTTCGGTTATTTAATACAGGTGAAAATGATCTCAAAGGAACAGTTTTTACATTTTCTTTTCCTTCTGCATCTCGAGCTGGAAGAAAAATTATAATATAAAATAACAAATAGTAATAAATTTATTTTCCTAGAACAGGTAATGTAAACATTTATATTCACTCTATTTTTACTTAAAATATAACTAAAATAAAGGAAGATATGTAAAAAGAAATGGGAGGGAATTTCTACACATAATGCTAACCACGGATATATGCATATAATTAAGAAAGTGAGTCTTTTTTTTTGTGTGTGTGTGCGTGTGCGTAATTTAACAACACAAGGATTGAGGGGTGACTTCACTTTCTTCTTCTATTTCTGCTTTTATAACATCATACATGTGTTTTCAAGCAATTCTGCATAAAAACCTAATACAATTTCTTCATCCATCATGTTTTTTCGTTGAGTTAATTTATGTGAAAAACTATAAAATTAAACCAATGCAAAACATCTGATATGTACACCATGACTTTCTTGTATGGAATATTAAATTACACGCATTTTTCTTGCATTTCATTTAACATCAATAAATTAATTTTTCCTTGAAAAGAACGTTTTGGCTTGCAACAACACGTTCCATCGCATCACAGGATAAAAATATATAAGGTACGTGAATCAGTTACCGGTAATGTATGGAAATCCCCCCCCCCATTTACTGCGGGAAGGACACAGAAATGATAAACAGCGACGGGTCTCATGGAGAAAGAGTACTGAAAACACTGGTGGTGATTTATTTGAGTAAGGGTATAATTTATACTTGGATCGCTTCTTCAGTTCCCCATCACTTACGGAATATTTGGGATTCTGTAAAAACAAATGTTTGTCGAACATTCGTTTTTACAGAATGAAACTGACTGAACAAATTTTCGAGAAGAAAGCAGTTTGCTGTCAGATCTGTACCAGCATCTATGTGATTCAGGTAGGCATTTTCTTACCCTCTGTATGAATGAAAAGGTTAAGCCCCCATCCCAGAAGAAGGTACATAGTGTGTTTAAAAACTGTGCTAAAAAAAAAAAGCAACAGTCATATTATGCTTGTGGATCATGCAATGAAGGACTTTGCATTTCTCCATGCTTCGAGATTTACCACACAGTCTTCATTTTAAATTTTGTTACTTCTTACTAGTGTTTATAGTGCTGTTTTAAACTTCTTCTCCTTCTTGTGATTCCTTCCCTAAAGTTAGGCTTAGCAATGCATAACCCGTCCTGTCCGACGACTGCCTTCGTCTCCCTTCCCACCCATGCAAACATCTTAACCAAAGATGCGCTGTCATGAAAGTTTAAGATTTTGACTTATCACAGATTATGCAAATTAGCTCCCCATAGTCCAAAATTTTCCCTTTTACACTTTGTTGGGGAGGGTGGATACTCTTCTGATAAAAGTTTTGCAAAACTTCCCTCCCAACAATGTTTAAAAAATTTTCATCCACAACTAATAGTACTTAAATGTAAAAATACAATAGCTATAAATTTAATTTTGTACAAAAGTACAAAATAACTAACTAATAATATTAAAACACACAGAATAACAAGAATCATTTACTGAAATTTAAAACTGGATTAACTAAACATTATACATTAGAGTTATATATTTGGGGCACAGAATCTTTTATTCAGGAATTTAATGCTCTAATTGCATAATATTTTATCTATAAATATTAAACTTTTATTACATAAACATTAAAATAATATTACTCAAACACTTTTTTTTTCTAATGATGATGTTTTCTTTACTTTCAAAATTTTAAAAGTATCAATTGCTAACAGTAGATATAAGATGTTAACACTCATTGAATAAGAAGTAAAGTTTAACACATAAATTAATCAATTAATTTCTTTTCCAGTGGAGAAGATTGCTACTGCATAGGAACAATGAAGAAATTAAAATTCAAGCATATGTTCTTTCATACACCAAGCAACCTACTTTTCAGATTTAAGAAAAAAAGAAAATGCTTTACTATTTCTAACTTGATTTACTCTCTAAATGTACTAAGTAGCAAATATCAAATTTAAAGGAATTATATACCTCTTTTATCCAGAATTTTCCCAATTCCTATTTGATCAAATTCATCATCTAAATCTTTGTGCTCATTAACCGGTTCTTCATCTTCTATTTCATCATCGTCATTAAACCACATTTCTTCATCTTCATCTAACTGTCTAGGATCCCGTCGATACCTGCTATTTCGCATTATAAGAGACACACTAGAAAGAATAAAATGTTACAGAGTATTTTCTCAGCTGTGTTTAATATTTTTCACAAAAATCATAACATGGACAGAACAAAAGATAATTACTTATCCACAGATGATCTGTCCTTCCTATCTAAATGCTGTTCATAGCGCAACCTAAGAGATCTGAACGTTTGGACATAATCTACTTTATCTAGTACTTTACCATACCTCTCAACAACATGACCACATAAAGTTTTAACATCCTCCTGTTAAAAAAAAAAGTTGAAAATAAATAAATAATAAAACAGTACTACCGTGAAATAAAAAATATTCAAAACATTTGATAAATTAATATATCCATACACAATTTAATAAAAGTCCACAGATTAAGAATTTAAAACACTAACCCGAATTGTTTAAATAAAAATAATAACCAACCAATGGCCAAGTTTCTTAATCAATTAATGGGAGGACATAATGTTTTTGAAAAATATTATTACATTACATAAAACATATTAGTGTGTTAAAATAATAAGCACTTTCTTCTTTTAAAAAGACTATAATAATGTTATTCAACTGAAAGACATATTATTCAAAACTATTTCTTTTTTAGAAATTTCAAACAAAATGAACTGACATGATTTTCTCATACAATGTTACTAACCAATTTAATGAATTCAAACATCTCAACAATGGCAGAATCCAGTAAGTTGTATCTTCCATTATTTCTTTTAAATGCTTCAACTACAGGTTGAAATAAGTTACCACCAATTATATACCGATTGTAGAATTCATCCTTCAAGCCTATTATTTTGCGCATAAATCTAAGAGCACCTGGGGAAAGAAAAAATTTATTTGCACTATTTGTTAACAGCAAATCTCAGTAATTTACATACATGATAATTATTTAAAACATTCAAACTAGAACACTAACACACACAATATTATTCAATCTGATAATTCTAATAGACAGTAGAACCTGGATAATAAGCTGGTCTAGGACAGGGGGTCTTTCAAACTTTTTTGTATCACGCATCCCTTTCACCATTGCTAGAAGATCATTCCCTCCCCTTTCCAAAACTTGAAAAATAAATATATACATTTTTCTAGATTTAGATGATTTTTTAACATGTTTTATAAATTAATCAACATAAAGTTAGTGACCCCGACTGCTGTAGCGATGGGCCCGTGTTTGAATCACGAAGAAGGCATGGTTGTAACTGTCTGTCCCTTCATAGGAGGCAACGGTGGCCATCTATTATGTGCTTCTACATTGAAATGGCCACCACTTCCGACCCTTGTAGTGCCTAATAGCTTTTAAATATAGCAACCGGTCACTTAAAAAAAAAAAAAAAACTGTTGATAAATACTAAAAGTTTAGTCCAAAGGGATTTGAATCCTGAAGGACAATTACTTTCGTTTTGGGATTTTGCGTCGTTTCACTTTTCAATTTACTGCTTATTTTATTTTTATTTACAGGGATGCCACTGAAATAAGAGAATGAAATTCCCTGACTTTTCCAGGTGTGTTTTAAGAAAATTCCAGTTTATTCGCGTAATCCACTTTGGCTGTGCTAAAAGGTTAATTAATTATGGTACCACTTGAAAACACAAAAATTTGCCAATTAGATATGACTTATATATTATTCTCAAAGATTACTATTAAAATTATAATAGTAGTTGTTTTCTTCACTGAAGAATTGAGATCAAAATCTACTCAATGTGGATAAAATTTTTTTTTTTTTAGGTATTTTATATTTAGTTAGCTGAATACATAAGCAAAAAATATGTGCATTGAATTTCATGATGTTATGTCATCATATTGCTAGAATTAGTTTTAGGATTATGACAGAGAAAATTTGCTGAAATTTGAAAGTATTATTTACTAATAATAAATAAATTTAAAGGGAAGAAGAAACATTAAATGATATGAATAACATTAAAATAATTCAAAAACTAATTACAATAATCAACGATATTTTGGCGAATATAGTTATATTAAATGGTTAGCCTAGATGACTGATTACTATTTTTTTATTTTACTGCAAAATGACAAATAAGGCATTTCTTAAAAAGAAAAAAAAGTATTTAAAAGATTTATGGTAAAATCCTACTATACGCTAAGGTCTCGGCACGATTTTGAAAATTGCCGCCAACACCAAAATGGCCTGTTAGCTGCTCACCACAATGTCACCAAATCCCGTGTGTACCATACACCGTGGTACCGCTATACTAGGATTAATCCGATTTTGTTTGATACAAGAATACGTATTTTCTTTAGTTCAACATGCACTGCACATGCGCATGCGAGTATTTCGATTCTCGAGGTTACTGGGAACCAAAGGTACTGGAAACTTGCTTTGCCTTTCTAAAAGACAATCTGTTTGGAGCTGCAAGAATTGGCTCTACGCCAGCTGCCCGAGTAACGCTAACGCGCGCCAAGAAAGTGATTGGCTTCCAATATTGGCGCAAAACTCGCTTTTTTGGCGGATCGCTGTGTGAAATTCCCTGACTTTTCCAGATTTAGACTAAAATATTTGAATTCTCTGACTTTTTTGGTCAATTTTTGAATTCGCTGACTTTTTCCGGTTTTCCCGGTAGCGTGGCAACCCTGTATTTATTTATTATTTTTTTTTATGTACTTTCTCTTCAAAAATCGTCTGCATTGCACGGGAAAATAAAAAGGAATTTTAATTACAATTCTAAATAAATAGCCAAATAAATGTGAAATTCGTAACAATATTCTCTAAAACTTTAACAAATTTTTCATTAACAAACTGAAAGATTTCAAAGCCAGCAATACCAGCGTTGTACAGAAAAACATTTTTATCTCCAGTGCGTGAGAGAGTGTGTACCGAAATTTCTAAAGATATGCTCAATTTAAAATTATTTTGCGATATTGCTGTTGAAGTGAATTTTATGGTTTAAGTGTGAAGAACATGGTATTTAATAAATATAGGTAACACACAAAATGTTAAATAAACGCCCCTTTAGACGTAATTAAAATCTGAAACCTTTCAGATTTTTTTTTTAAATTCATAAGCTAAAACTAAATACTTAACAGCTAAATAAAAGGCTGACTGTGCACCCCTCCCCCAAAGTTTGAAATTTCCCCTTAGTTGAGAGAATCCCTGTTCTAGAGTTTTTGACTTTGATTTTGCAAGGATATCAAATTCCTCCTTATTATATTTTCCCCTAAGAAATTTAACTTTATGATACTTATTTTCCACTACATTTAATAAAATCTGAAACTATACATACAAAAATTTTATTTTCTCTGAGAATAACAAATCTCTTAACTTTCAATAATTTAACTGGCATCTTGCTACCTGACTACTGAACTACTGATATGCACTATGATGTAAGCAATTTTAATACCCATGATTAGACAATTTCATGCAAATTTTTGGCTGATACAGCTGTATGGTCTATGTATCTTTGCTGACTACTGAATACAACAGTCTAAAAACTGCTATACATAAAGTTACATAACCTATATTACACAGGTTCCTTATACAATGAACCAATTCTACCAAAAATTTAAAGCAAAAGACATATTTAACAACTTCACAACAAATCACTGTAAAAATTAGTAAACTGTCTCTTTCTTTTTTAAGTTGCTCTTTAACTATATATAGTACAAAGCCTGAAATCCAGACTCATAGCTGGGATACCGGCATTTTTTTTTAAAAAGTCTAGGAATGAAGAATATAAAACTAGAAGCGAAGCAATGTGCCGTTTAAAATTATTTGTCCTAAGATTCTTGTGTGTTACTTAGAGGGGAAGCAATGTGCTATTTAAAATAATTTTTTCTAAGATTCTTTTGTTACTTTCAAACAGCTGTTGGCTACAGAATTGCATCATGGCCAATGATAATACATCGATTAATGTCAGCCACGATCACATTTACAGCCCTTGAGTGGTTGGTGAAAGGCTTAATATTTTTCTGTGCGACTTAAACATATTTGTATGGACTGGGATGTTGCACATACTGCTTTTCTTTTGTTAAGATGACAATGGTGAAAACAGAGCTAGATTCTGAAAACCTCAAGTTCAGTTAACATAGCAAATTGGGCTTTTCTTTTAACTTTATAATTTAATCTAGCTTATTATTTTTTGCAGGCCATTATTATTTCAGCTATCTTCTCAATATCAAAATGTTAATTTTCTATTATATTGAAAGGAGTCTCTAATTCTGGACATGTGCCAGAATCAGCAAAATGAAAGCATAAAACAATCTTGGTAAGAAAACAGCATTCAAATGATGGATGACTGATGATTTATAATCTCAAATGTTTTGAGTCAATTAATATTGCAATTCTGAGCAATGTGTGAAGTTATCTTTCTTTCAATCTGTATCTTTATATCCGGGCATTAAATCTTTTATTTAGTGAAGAAGAAAAGAATTGATATGCAGGAGTAAAGGATAGCAAATACTAAAATAAAAGCTATAAATGTATAGAACAGTTAATAACTCTTGTTCGAAAGTTCTAGCAATCATGTATGATCATTAAATGAATGCTAAAACTATACATTAATTTGAAATTTTCAAGCTGCATTCGCTCACATTCATCATTATGCACGAGCATGAAAACAACTAAATAAGTGCTACATAAGTTACACATTTAACTCTTTTCCAGCATAGCAAATTTAACAGTAACTTTTTCCTAACAAATTTGCAGATTTTTCATTTTAGATAATCTTTCGAGTACTTTAGATTCTACTGTATATTAATCTTGAGTTCATGTAGTTCACACATGTAAAGAATTTTATTTATCCACAGGTTTTCCAATGCTGAGTTTCAAATGAAAGGTACTTTGTTATTGGTTTGTTTACATTCTTCACAATGAATACAAAATTGTTCACATGGACGACAAATAGGGATAAATCCTTAGAAATAGCTCCTATAAAAATTTATCTGGTGTTAAAATCAGAAACATAGTTACAACAGATAAAAATAAATTTTCTTTTAATAAATCCAAAATTTCAACTCCAGCATTTCCTGGTAACTGCTAGTTTTATTACCTAAGAGCATGTGCACTTACTTAATGGCAGATAGGAATTCAATTTAAGGACAACTGTACTGCTGAGATTTTAGTTATTTATTTATTTTTACTTTCATTTAATAGTATGAAAGTTATCTAAAAGCAATTTTGCTGGTGGATGTACAATTTTTTTACATACTATAATTTAATGTGATTTTGCAAAAACTGTTCCTTAGCTTCCTTAAAAATTTCCCTATCATTTTAGCCTTTTTTCACGAACAATGTTCTACCCTTGTATTATAAGACCTTTGCAGATGAAAGTATAAAAAATATAATAGTTTTTTATACAATAAATTCTCATTAAATAATTGCTAAAGTATAATTTACTAATTATGTGCAAACAATCCAAATTTAATGTAAAATTTAGAAAAGGGAAAATATAAATAAAACTCAGAATGACCAATATCGAATAATCAGCAAAATTAAATATTTGCACAACACTTGGCTCCAAAGATTGTGGATTATTGAAAGTCTACTGTATTATGAAGACTTAAAGTAATAATAGCAAGAAGTATATTCAGTTCAATGACAATGATTACTCTATTGGCTGAAGAATATGTTACGCAGGAGTACTATACTGTTTATCTAAAGCATGTTGGAAGACAAGTCTGCATTATTTTTGACTCCATTTATGGCTGTCCCCATGAATTCACTTCAGTTATAGTTCATGAAATGGTGTAGCACAGGAAGAACAAGCACCATGCATCTGTAAAACTATGCCATATAAATTTACACTACAAGCCTAGTTGATGTCTCTAGATATATCACGCTGAAATAATCTGACCGTATAAAGACATCGTCTAGTCTGAATGGGCACAACAGCAGATCTTTTAGCTTGCAAGCAATACACAAAATATTCATAAATCTGTCAATTCTTTCATTTCTGGCACAGTTCCTGTATTCAGCAATTTTAAATTTGATTATCCTATTTACACTATTACTTTGGATCTTTTTGATTCCAGGATCAGTGCTAAAGCATGCATAGAAAATTTCTGTTTTCAATGATGTTCTTAATAAGGGTTCGTACACATTTCTGCACATCAAAATTAAGTACTATTAAGGACTTTTAAGGACCATTAAAGAAAAAAATTAAGGACCTATCAGCAAATTGGAACAGCATAAATTCAATTAAAGCCCACGCCTAAACTTCACTTTCGTTATACCAACCTAATAAAAAACAGATCCGTAAGTAGGATGCACTATTATTAAGCATAATTATAAAATTAATTCGAGAATAAAATCATCTTTGTAATTAAACATTTGCTTATAATAGTTGGACATATTTTCAAGAAGATTAGTGACATTTTATTTACGTTTTACTAATGGTTAGCTTTATGTTGATTTTTTTCTTTTATGTCTCCTTTCGTTAAGCACTTGCTCAGTCTAGAGATGATGTAAATAGCAGGCCAATTTGATATCAAACGGCATATGTTAAAACGAGAAGTAAAATCCATAACAGAAGACTGGCTGTTGTCACTGTTGTTGCTCGCCTAGAGAGAGACCTGCCAATCAGAACAGGCCTGAATGCCTGATGTTGGCAGGGTTTCTGAAAGTTAGTTATGATCTGTCTGTCTGACACAGTTAGTGTCGTAGCTTCGTGTAGAGTTCCTGGAGTTGTAATACAGTTAACATACTTTAAGGTTCCAATAAGCCACTAATGCACCAGAAGTGATAAGCTGTTTTGTATTAATTTAAGTCTTACTAGCTGTAAGGAATACGTTTTATAGTAATTTTTACAGTTTTGTGTTGTATCTTGTGACTATATGAAAGGCTCGATGTAGAGATAACTTTTAAAGGTGAGCAATTAGTTACCAATAATTGAATTAGGTAGTTAGATACCCTTAGGTAGCAGATATTATAGATATACCTGGCCACTATTAAATTTTATTTATTTTTTAAAAATATTTGATGAAAATCACAGTCTAATAACATTTCACAGTTTAAAATACATGTAATTTATGACACTGAATCTTAAACGACATCAGGATAATAATACATTAAAAGCTACAACACGTTTGTGTTTTGCAGTAACAATACTCAACAAAATACTCATGTGTCTTTTTAATTAGAAGCCCTCCCAGACATTATGGTTAATTTATATCAATTTCCTTCTCCTTAAGCACCTTTTCTAACAATGAGAAATTTGTTTCAATAAGCAAATCAATGTTCACATTAGTTTCTGCTTCATCTCCTAACTTGTCAATGTCTCGACATTATACCTATGAGGTTTTATATGATCTGGTAGAAGTTAAATAGTCCAAAACTCTAGATATACATGAAGCAAATTATCGTCATGTCTGAAAGTAACTATAAAGTCAGATAAAAGTTAGAGTAAACCTCTTTATTTAAACAGAACTTAGAATATAAGTGCGTGTTCTTATGTTAGCAGAATGAACTACAGCTCATAGCGATGTAACTAAACAGGAAGAGTCGAATTCAAATTGTGGACTAGCACTCAAAGACAACACAATTTAATTTTAATCTAAGCTGGCTCAGTAACTCATAATCGTAACAGATTCAAATATCGGTAACGATAACGCAAAGCTGAATTAATCAATTACAAATTATCACAGCTGGCAGAAACTAATGCAGCGTGCGAGCAGAAATCAGAAACACTCTCTGTCTTACAATACAAAAACCTCAGTTTAAATACTATCTAAATGATTTGCATTCTGGTGAGAAAAAGAAGGGAGCTATAGTACAGGCTGAAATTATAAACAAATGGCTAATTTAGTTAATACTAACTGTACATATATTTAAAGAATAATTTTCTTTCTCTTTATGCACTCAGTTTCTTTTCTCAATAAGTTTCCTCCGCATTTCAGAATTTTTGGATTTATTTAAAGATTTCTGTTATTCTAAAAACCACATGTATTTAAAATATATACTGCTAATTTTATTCCTTAAAAAATATGAACACTGAGAGTAAATATGAAATGATACATGGTTAGAGCCGGTGTGGCAGAATTTTTAGAATTTTAGTGATGCACAGAGCAATAAATTATAGAAATATAAAAAAAGTTTTAGAATTTAGGAAAGGCACCGGGGCCAGAATTTAGTACCCACACAGACTTCATCAAGTACAAACATGAATAACGCCAGCCCTGCGTGTCATGCATTGAGAAATATAAAATACATATGATAATCTTTTTAATTGTTAGTTTTCAATTCTTTTTTAAAAGAAAATTCCTTTCTGTAGATACGTGTCCATGTGCCAACATTAGAAGCATTACTGACATTTTCCATACTTCTGCTTACGGAAAAGAAAAAAAAAAGGGGATAATCATGTTAAGAAAAAAATTTCTAGGATCAGAAGTAAAACATTCAAATATTAGATTTTTATTGTTCTCCCAAAAATTCTTCAAAGATTAAGCAATTCATCACAGACATTCTGTAAAATACATCCATTACGAGTTAATACTATGAAAACATTTTTCATTTTATCACATTTTTTTGGAATCTTCTAGAGTCTTAGAATCTATAAATCTTGCCTTCAAATCTTTCTAAATTTTCCAAAGTGCAATGTCCAAAATCCGAAAGAAAGATTACCACTACCAATTCGGCGGCAGCGAAAAGCCAGAAGTATTTGAAAAAAAAAAAAAAAAAAAAAGAAACGGATGCACATTCTAAAAGTTCTGAATATTCTGAGACAATTCCATGGGAAAAAACTCTTACCATTTAAAAAATAAAAAAGAAGACATTTTAAAATAATTACACAGCTATTTTTCTTTTGCTAAGAACTGTTTTGTAAATTATGCTTTTCAGCATTTATTAGCTTGTTTATTTTTGGACACAAAATGTTGTAATAAGTTGCCCAAATGAAAAGAAATATCACTTTATATTTTAACAGGAAAAAAAAAAATGTTTTATTTCAATGTTATTTCTTAAATATAGTTTCAATATATTACCATTATTTTAACGAAATTTATTAATGCTAGAATGTTCTAAACAAAAGTGTTGAAAAATTCACAGATCAACATTTTGTACAGAAATTGATCTTAAAATCACCAAAATGTTGAAAAGTAGCAAATTTAGAACCATTTAATAAAAGAATTCAAATCGCCAAAAAGGAAAGGTTGTTTAAGAGCTCTTCATTAGAAAAAAGAAACAATTTCGAAATGCCTATGTACTTGCCTAGGAACTCGAGTATCGCACCATTTATATTAGAAGTAGGAACAAATTTAAACAATAACCATATTTGTCAGTGAATCACCAAAAGTATTCCTCGAAAATGCTAATTTCCACTTGAAATGGCAGTCGTGAAAATGGACCGAAATTTTAGATGATTAAAATTAAGGACCTTCTACTGATTCTGGGCGAAATTAAGAACTTTTAAGGACCATACGAACCCTGTAATATCAATGGAAAGTTTTGTAGAGTTGTTATTTTAGTGAACAGACATGGTGGATATTGCATGCAGCCTATCAGCAAAGACATGGTACTGTCTATATTACTGTTGGTTAGTTCTGAGTGAGTTGAAATTCAAATGCATTTCTTGAAGAACATTCTGAAGGTTCTCAATGACATTCTTTGTTTCCCACGAGAGAATGTATTCGTAAGTGTATTCTACTAATTTTTATTGTAAAGGATTATTAGTACCTTTTCCTTAAATGCAAATAAATATTTGCCTTTGTCCACTGTAACAGATGTAATATGTTTGTAAGTATAACCCACAAAACTGGAATTTTCTGCTATTTCTCTTAGAAGAATTATAACCAGGGGCGGGGAAGGGAAAAGCAAGTTATTTTTTTTTTATTGAAGCTTAAAGAAGATGTGATATGATGCAAATGCTTAAAATTATTATAATTTGACACTGCATTAAGGCAGATGAATTTTACCCTATGGAAATACCTAGCTATTCACACATAAGTGCATATTAACCTCGGAAATATGTAAAATAATAATAATAAAATCCAGCTTCCCTAAAAAGCCTTGTCTGTGATTTCACAGTATGTAGACCACAAATCTGAGAATAAATTTGTGCATTTAGTACACAGTCAAACTAACTGAACAATGAAATTTATCGACCAAGGTAGTGAGTACTTTTTAACCCTTTGATTTTAAGAGATTCCCTTTGATTCAATGATTAGCCATAATTAACAATGACTACATTTCTCTTTTTGAATATTTGCATTGAAGATATCAATAGTAATACTTCTGATGGTAATATGATATCCCAATCTAGTACTATGACTCTTTCAACAGTCTCTTCATTTGATTCTCTTTACTGAAAAGAGTAAGAAACATTAGAAAAATTTAACAACTAAAAAGCCCTCCAAACAATGCAGAATGTAATTTTTTTAAGGGGGTGATCTGGTAACATATAATCACATTATGTTAAACTTACATAAAATAAGGAATGTATGCTTTGATTTCATTAAGACTAATATCCTTCTCAGTAAATCTTTCTGCAATATATAATTTTTTACGTGGTATGTGTGATGCTCCACACAGAAGGATAATAGTTCCAAAATGAGACCCATCAACTGTGCAGTTTGACTATCTTCTGGAAAAAAAAGAAGGGAAAAAAAAGTTTGAAAATTATCATTATTCAACATATTTATTTTAAATAAAAACAGGATACAAATTAACATAAATTACACCATAAATAGAAGAATTTCACATACCAATATTCACATTCGATTAAATTTTACGTAATAGTAATTGTTCGGTGTCTGAAAAGAGCATTGCTTGGCAGCGTTGTTTTACGCCAAGCACAGTTTGGCTTTAGTGTAACCCTAAAGATATTGCGTTTTTGCTCATTAGTATGTATGCAGATTGTCTTGATATAAGAGCATATGGTTGCTCGCTCTTAGCTAAGTTACATAGGTAACTATAAGCACATGCGTGTGCTAGTATTCAATAATATTGTTTTGTTAAAATAAATTTGTTATTGTTAATATTACATTCCATTTACTGAAGTTAAGTTTCATTAAATAAGTTTGAGCTATCTTCGGCAAAAACAGTAATGCTCAAACACACCTATCAAATTAATTTTCCCATTTTTTATGGTAAATATTTTAGTCTGATATCATTATAAATCTTTTTTTAAACTCTTATAAAGACTTATATACTATACTATAATCTAAAAACTAATAAATGAGTAATTATAATATACTATA
>KK116573.1:198753-213602 GCA_000611955.2 Stegodyphus mimosarum
TAGTCTCTCTCTCTCTTCATATAAAAAATAAGTAAATTCAGAGGTAACAAGAAATGTAATAATCTTAATAAACCTTTCAAAATGTTGAAAACTATGCATATAAAAACATAGTTTTCAGAAAAGCAGTTTTTTTGGAAGAGGGAGGGGGTTTCATCTGGAATCAACTTCAAACCAGAATCAAATATTTAATTGGAAAAAAAAATACAATCAGTTTAAATTAATTGCACTGTCTTAGCTTAAAATTAAATTTTTATTTTTATTGCTATAAAAATCTACATCAACCACTACATAAAATTAAGTTAAGAAAAATGATAAAGATATATAACCTTTGCTTGGTTTATCTTCTGTGGTGTTTGCCAGCATTGGTGCTATTAAAACATGCATGCAGTGTTTGTAGAAGAAGTTCAAAAAATCTGATTTCTGTAATAATGACAAGCAATAATAAATTAAAATTACAGAGTATAAACAGCAATATAATTCGGAAACAAAAATGATACCTTTATCTTCATAATTTATGATGTGATAAATTTTGATAACATTTTATAAAAGTATGCAAAGAATAAAATAATTATATTCAAATGTAAAAATGATTGAAAAGTATGGCTACAGCATATAATATGGGAAAATGAACTTATAAAATATCCTTCATAGGTACATTCTTATAAAATATCATTTTATAAGTACATTCTATAACATCAAAAGCAGTGACCAACAAGAAATTACCTGAATGAGACCAAAACTGGTAGATGTAATGTACAAGTATTGAAAATGAAATACTAACAGTATCATGCAAATTGAATGTTTTATTCAGAAAATACAGCTACAAGAAAGAGGATGGAAATCCAATGGACCACCTCTGGCCCTGATGCAAGCTGTTATCTGGTTGAGTATTGCCTCATAGAGTTGTTGGATGTCTTCCCGCGAGATAGCTTACCATACATGTTCCAAGAGGCAAGTTAGAGAACAAGCATGCTTTACTGGGGAGAGTTATGCTGATTGCACCTGCCAGGAAAGTAATGAACAAGCATGAAGACAGGGAGTAGAAAAGCATGTCACGCATAGCAGAACATTATTCTACTGAAGTGCAAGCTCAGTGGTCCGTGACAGGAAGGATAATAGGGTAAAATGTTGTCGACGTGCTGTTAATGGTATCATGGATGACTACCAAACAGGTCTGGTTATCAAATGAAATTGCACCCCCATACTCCCTAATGTCGGGCTATGTGGCAGATGACAATCAGATGATTATCCCATCACTATCCTAGACATCTCCAAGTGTGTTTTTGCTGGTCGTTGGGGTTCAATTTAATGCAAGACTCATCACTGAAAACGATTACACTCCAGTCTCCGAGATCTCAGGTCAAATGCACCTGACACCACTGCAAACATGTTCTGGTGGTGAGAAACAATGAACATAATGGCTACTGAGACCTCAACTCCTGTTCACTGGTTTACCTATCAGTGGTCAGTGCAATCATTGCAATAGTTACATATGTCAGACTGCTGACAAGGACACACCAGCAATGATCAGATGATCACTCTGTCCACTCTCTTAGTCAACTGCTGCCTTTTTGATGCTACCCAAGGTTCACCCATTCTCGGCAACATCATCGAAAAAGGCATTCCTCCTACTCAAATGTACCACTGCACATAATTTCTCAAATGGTGATATTTGCTTATACAATTCGCAAATCTATCTAGTTTACGTGGGATGACATAACCACACTCCAATGCCTTAGCACTGAAATGTCCTCTGTCTCATACACTGTCCATATTATCCGTTGCAGCTCCAGCTAGTGAGTCACTGGGTGGCAAAGGTTAATCATTTACATATTCCACCATAAGGCGTAGGCATATGCAGTTTTGTCACATTCAGTAACTACTTCTTGGTGCTTTGCTCTTTATGGTACAGAGTGTATTTATAATAAATAGGTACATCAATTTATGATGAAAAATTTTAAAAAATTATTTTGTACAAGGTAATAATCTTTATGAGAAGGCTTTACTATTTTTTTTTTTTTAAATCTAAATCTGTACATACACGATTTAGCATCCTGAAAATTCTTGGATGCACATCTTCAGCCATGCAATAATTTTATAGAAAAGAATATCCTGTTTCAAATAGTCTACAGAGAATACATCCAGTTCTTATACTTTATATTATCTTTATTTTTAACATTTTAAGTTTATAATAATGAAAGAATAGGTTAATTCCAGGCTTGACATATTGCTAGTAGCCATAAAAACAAATTTCACTGACAAATCCACGTTAGAAATCTTACGGTTTATGATAGGTCAAAGACATATTTGAAAAATAGCCATGCTTCTTCTCTAAACAAAACTTTGAGTGTAAGATCTGTATAATGTATGGTACATACTTTTAACAGGGAACTTTGCAACTACACAATGGATAATGTTAAGTACTTTGAAGTGTTACAAAACCTATCACATTGCTTCTGAAGCATTTCAGTTTCTAGTCATTTACTGAAGATAAGATTTGTAATCTTTGGTCTTGCATTACAATTGCCGTTAGTTGAATATCTACACTGGTAAGTTTTGAGCCAGCTTTATATTGATTTATGTACCCTTTGCATAACTAGCTTATTTGAATTTACTGTATCTCGTCACAAGTGGTTGGCTAAGTTGTAAGCATCAAATGTGCCTTCTGTTCTTACTGAGTTTTAAACAAAGAGCCTTCTGTGGTTATTATTTAAGACTTAGTGATAATTCACTTGATGCCTACCAAGAGTTTGGTCACTATTGAATGACAGAAACACACATCAAACATTATACACTCAAGTGTGCAATTTAGGAGTAAAATGGGAAACCTCAGTCTAAATTACCTTAAGGGCTAGTTTATGATCATTTATCATAAAGACATATGTATCAATTATTAACTTTTTGATGCTTATTCACAGAAACTACTTAACAAAACTGCTGTTAATGAAAGAGTATTCTTTCTGATATTTGAAACCTAATTTAAGTTTATAAAAATAATATCACAGTTGAGTTTAAATGTGAAAATGAACAATGAAGGTTTTTTTTTAATAAAGAGAGAGAAAGCTAGACAGATACTTCTGCCTGTCAAATTAATAACACCTGAATCATCAGAATGGAATATAATTCCACTTACGAACTAAGGTGACACAGATGAAGAAATGATTACACAGCAATAAAAATTGTCAAAATTAAGAATTTGATGAAGTGCCATACACTGCAAATAGCTTGTACTCATTGTGGCATTTACTTAAATAGGTTTTTAATATGTAACTGCATCTGAATTACTTCTATTCAAGCCCAAACTTGATTTACATGGGTGGTAGTACAAGTATCATGAGAAAACTGCCACTTCACAGAATTTTAGATTTGTTCAATAGGTGACGTATCAGGTGAATGGGCAAGCCAAGGATGAAGCAGTATCTGACATACTCAGTAGGACAGTGCCTATTCATATGTTGCAAAAAAAGTACAGAAGTCTTGTACCTTTTTTTGGAACATATGAATAGGCACTGTCCTACTGAGAAACACTGTGCAAATATATATATACAAACACAATCTTTGGCACAGTAGATGCCAGCAAACTGCATGGCATACCTATAGTGATGCTCCAAAAATGTATCATCTTTCTTTTCGTTTTGCTGGAAATCAAGTGGCCAAGTTACTAAGACATAAGCACATCTGCTGAAAAGAGCTACTGTTCCTAAATGTGTATAATACAGTGCCTGGACATGCCTGGAACAGGGAACATGCTAAATACAGATATAACTCCAAATATCAATGTGCAAATTGTCGAGATGAAGCTGCATGGTCCATCACTGTCATGCACATAGGCTGCCTCAATTCTGTGCTGAAGTAACATTTTATGGTTCACTGGCAGGCCTGTGACTTGTTTGATTTATTTGAACCTGCTACTTCCACGTATGCATCACCAACGACAGAATTTGAACTTTGCACCTCCCGAGAGCCGAAAGGATGCACTTCCAATTACACCACAAAGACACCCAGCAAGAAAGGAGAAAATTTCTTAGCTGGTGCCTGAAATTCTTTAGATATAGTGCATTTAAATTAAGCTCGGCTACATCAAATCACAAAATTCTTATTAATAATAAGATTTTTTTAATCCAACTTACATTCACTGTGGCCAACATATTTTCAGGATCTAGTAAAATTTTTATAATACCAGACAGATGTACAGCTCCTCCCATTTCTGAAAGAGAAATAATATAAAATTACATTAAACGCTTTTTTCCATCCTAAGAATATTTGAAAGACACAGATATACACAAAATGCATAAAGCTAATATGCATCAACTTACAAGTAACTGAAAATATTTTCTCAAAATCCTTATATATCCCCCCTTTTCTGGAACTTCACTGCATCTAAAACTGCACTGCATCTAATATGCCAATCACAACCGCAGTAAGTGAATGGTACAATTTCTTACTGCTTAATTAATTCAGACACTATGCTACTTTTCAAATAATTAAGCTACAATTTTTTCCTTTCTATATCCAATTGCATTTTTCTAACATAACTTCAATCACATTAATGAATGTAACTTTTAATGAATAAATTACTATCTCTTTAATTGTTTCATCAAAACTACCATCCAATGATTTCATCAAAACTACCATCCAATGAAGAAGATGACATTTCATTAGAATAAATATGGTCTTTGATTCTGCCTAATTCCAATCCTGTGGAGTGTTCTTGGTTGGCTAATTCTCAACTTCTGTTCTTTTACTTTCAGTGGTAGTATTGAAACATGCACTAACATGATAATTAAATAGGTAGGTGGAAATTTTCAGCACATGAAAATAAAAGATCAACAACTTTCCAGCAACAAATGTTGTACATTTTCTATTGTCTAATACTATCTACCCGTGATTAAACGGCTTTCCTTCCTTATATTAGTATTGGGCTAAAGTTTGGGGGGGGGGATCCCTACAATACTTTTGCTAATGTAGCAAAGAAGTTCTGCTTATGCCATGATATGAATGATCTTTAAAAGATATAGATCAATATCAAAGACCACATTCTCATATGAATACTTGCTGACACAATAATTTAAATATTATAATGACCATAATAATTCAATGACAATTATGAATTGTGTAATTCCACCAAATAACCACAGGGTTACTAATGTCCACCTATGCTGATCTGCACTCAGATTTTATATTAGTATTTTAATACAATACTTCTTTATGCTCAGTTTATTACAGGCTGCACGTATGTTAGTTTTAAGTTTTGTATTTATACACTTAGATTAACATATTTACTACATAACTACATTAAAATTTTATGAAATTCTAAAACATTTTCTTAATTGAACGGCAATTACTCTTAACAATGAAAACTTTGATATACAGTTTGTCAACCTGTAAAATTTGAAATAAAGTAAACCCTCATTAACATATCATCAATATATTATGCATGTGATTACAGGAAACATTACAGTAATACATTAATTACTGTTTTGTACCTGGAAAAAATGCACTCGAACAAGATTTTCTAGTGAACAATTCCTATACAGTGTGCCGTAGCAGATGGAAATGAAAATGCCTGCAGCTCCCACAAGTAACTTTCAGTAATACCGCTTCATAATTGCCTTGATCCAAAGGAAGATGACTTGTTGCATTTTGGGCGTGCAAAAGGTAGATTTAGCAATTCCATACCTTTCAACACAACAAGGTCTACTTTCTTTAGGATTTATAGTTTTGTTTGCAGATCTATGCCTGTCTTCTTCCTCTTGGCTCTCAACCATTCTCTTAATGCTTGCAATTTAACGTTAGTCGGCGTGTTCTGAAAGCTACCAAAGTGTCATCTATAGGTCTGCTAAAGAGTTCCACTAGAGCTTTCGAAGAATTGAGACATATTGGTAAATAGCTGAAAATTCGTATGTAATTAAACTACAGTTCAGATTGGAATTTAAACCACAATTATTCATTCAGTACACTGCGTCCTACTGAGTTTTAGGAAGAAGAGAATATATTAACTTGCCCTGCAGACCACTGAAAGAAGACAAGTAAATAATTTTACCCAATTAATTAAGAATTATTCACGATTTAACGCTAGCTGTACTAGATAATTTTTAAAGAATATAAAAGTACATCTGAACAAAGAACTGCATTTTTTGATGGTGCTATGTTTTAAAGAATAGCATATTCTGTGAGGTTTTCATTTAAACAGGACAAAACATTTCTGAAAGCTGACCTAGGACAGAAACAACAGGAAAAAAATGAAAAACAGTTCATAATTTGTGTTAACCGAAATTTGCATTAACCAATAAAACTTCATATACATTGTTGACAGGACTGAATTTTGTTCATATTAACCTAGTATTCCCCAGACCTTGTTTTTAAAGGCAAGATTATAAATTTTATTTAAGAATTTACTTCTCATATACAGTTTGTGGCTGCCATAATTCCATACCTGCTTTGATAGAACAAAAAATGGATTTTCTTGACAGAGGGACACCAAGCAAACTGTAAATTTGCAATTTTAAACCTATTATCCCTATTGTTAATGGGCTGCAAGGAAGTACGAAACCTACTCAAAGTTCTTGGGGTGACAAGCAGATTATCCTGGTTAAGACTGACGGCTATTTGGCAAACATTTGTGTTTTATATATATAGACACCATTTAAATAAGGGTTCATAAAAATTAGAACATATACTTTTTTTAATACTTTATAACATTAGCAAACCACGTATGCACATTAATTTTTGCTCTGAACACTTTGTAATTACCAAAGTCACAAACACAGTTTTTAGGTACTTTAAAATGCAAAATTAATAAATACTCATCAAAACTAAAGGATAATGGGGGAGGGGGTGGAATGCTAGGTTAATGTTGCAACCAACGCCCAATGCTGCAATTATTTGTGTTAAATTACATATAATAAACATAGCATACGTTAGCGCTGGAAATATGCAGATTCGGTGATTGACAATGTGGTGCGCAATGGACGCATATTGGAATTCTGGTCTGTAGTGTTGTTTAACCTTTCGCAATGGGAAGCGCAAATGCATGCTTATCAATGAGGCCGACAGTCTCTCTTGCAAGTGTCTGTCCAGGGCCATTAAGCCTAAATCCATGAAATTACTGAAATATCAATGAATTGTTTAATAATGATCTGTAGAGTATTTAAACTGGCATTTAGTACATGTATCTAAAACCATATGGACTATGAGTCATACGGCTACTCATACAGTATGACTCAAACCATATGAGTCATGCTACTCTCATTTTAAGTTGGTGAAATCTACATGTATCTAAACCATATGGACTATGAGTCATATAGTACGAGTCATGCTACTTTCATTTTGAGTAAAAGGTCAAATCTACATGTATCTGAAACCATATGGACATAAGTCATCTTGTTCCAAATTGAAAAAATTAGTTTTTAATTAAATTGAAAAAGTTAGTTTTTAAAACATTCCAGGACATGGGCACAAATGTGTGACGGCCGGGGATGAATGAGAAAACACTCTGGCATGCCAGCATGTTGGCTGCGAAAGGGTTTAAGTGAATGTGGTTTCTGAGAGTGATCAATATTCAGTAGTCATGGCTCAAAGGCATCACTTAAGTTAAAGTCAAAAGTGGTGTAATTGGAGCATCGAGGGAGGTCTAGCACAAGCGAAGACGCTCAAGATTTGAATATCCCTTAAAGTATCTATCAGGAGTTTACAGCTGCATTCTGCACACTGTAGTAGTTGACAGACAGCCTGGTCAAGGGTAACCATGAGCAACAACTCCATCAGAAGTGTTTTTCGTTGTTGGTCACTGGAAGAAACTGGGAACCGACTACAAAAGATTTGGTTTTAGAACTTCAGGCTGCCACAGGAACTTGGAATTAGCCATTCTACCGCTGCATAAAGGCTTAACAAGGTTACACTGTATGCCAGAAAACCAATGGCTTGTGTCTCACTCAATCCAGTTTCTAGAGTGGCCCATTTATGTCTGGTGGAGTCCAGACAAAAGGGCCCAAGTATTGTTTACTGGCAAGTCCAGATATAGTCTGAACAATTACTCTAATTAATACACAATTAATCGTAGTGTTGTGATCTGAAGAGAGAAAGGAACACGCAACTTGCTTTCCCTCATCTGTGAAATATCCCGTTTCCGCGACTGCGGTTTGGGGAAGAATCATGACAAATAGCTGCACTGACCTATGTATCTTTTAAGTTGGTTCCATAATTGCTCAAAGATATGTGGACGAGGTATTGGAACCTTAAGTTACAACTGTTTAGGGGTGCTGTCAGCCCGGAATTTTTGCTAACGAATGACAATGCTTGGCCTCATTGAGCATATGCGGTGTCAGAATACTTGCAAACAGAGGCTATCACTTGGCCAACTTATTCACTTGACTTGAACACAATTGAGCATGTGGGGAATGCTTCATGGTGCCAAATTCCTCCCTGGACCCTCCAAGAGCTCAAAAGTTCACTTTTAGAAGAGAGGCATGCAGTTCCACAAGACTTGATCAACACTCTGGTACAGTCTATGAAATCAAGATGTGAGGTATGCATATCTGTCTGAGGTGAACATATAAAAAATTAAAGAAAAAAATTTTCCACAAGAGGTGACTTAATTTTCCCATCATTTTCCAACTTGTATAAATTTGGTTTTAATATTTCCTGAATAATCAACTGCCAAACACTGCAATTTATGTTAACTAATGCTTTCGTACAAATTTCTATTAATAATTTATCAGTTACATTTTATTTCGGTCATTAACTTTAATTTTGATGACAATGTAATATATTTAATAAGCAAATTAATATACCAGGGTCGGGATCACAAATCATCTGTTCAATAATAATATTAACCAGCAGCTGATCCTGAAAAGAAAATAATGCAATGAATACACATTTATATCAGTAAAATAACGTATGAAATTCAATAAGCAGTATTACTTCAATATACATATTATGTTCACAGCTTTCTTTCCAGTTAGCACTGAATTTAAATTTAATATGTATAAAGCAAATACTAACATCATCTTGTTTGTTTACTTGCTGCAAAGCATATTCCCGAACCATGGACGGATTAAATTCAACAATATACGATAAGATATCTGTAGAGGCTGCTTTAATGGCTGGATCATCCATGCTCTGCAACAATTATTTCAAAAAGCAATTAAAAAACTTACTAATAGGCAAAAACATCGTCAGATATTTCCAAATTATAAATTTAAAAAACAATTATCTTACCAATGTTATTTCCAAAGCCTGCAATACGCCTAAAGAAGATAATGTCTGCAGAAGAAAGATATATATATATATATTATACTATATCTATATATGCATACATTATTTTTTATTAATACAGCATTTAATATGTTTCAAGTAAGTTTGAAACACTTTACAAAACATGGAAGAACAATCAAAATCAAATATTAACATTACAATTATGCAGGATAAAACAGTTATCAGATCTATTAACTTCCCTTAATTGGGAGTTCAAAAGAAAAATTTCAGGGAATACTTGCTTTCAGCAAATCTTATCAAATGACATATGGAAAGACGTTCCAGAAGTATATTTTGTACTTCCTCTCACATGACACACAACATTTGTAGTGAAAGACTTGTAAAAATCATATAATGTTCTAACTATGGACCTAAAACTCATCATTAGATGAAAATGTCTCGGCTAGAAATTTCCCATTTATAATAGTGTGGGAAGAAATCACAGCCACTAGATGTGATCACTCCATTCGTTAAAACTAGCAGTTCCGGCAAAACAAAATGCTGAAAATGGCAGGCAAAATAATTTTTATTTAAAAATGCATTAAAATTAACCATTTATAACATGGGGATTATGAATATGTTACTGTGAAAGACAAAAATATGGAGCATGTGTACCTTCTTCGACGAATGTCAACATTCACTGAGTCACTTACTGTACATCCGAAATATTTACTAATATTATAACTATACATATTTCTCACTTATACCGGTAAAGTCGACATTCCCCATGCACTGATGGTGAATGTTGAATAAAAATATTTTTGTTACATTTTTACTTCCTTGCATGAAGTAGAGGAATTTTTCCCCCCTTCAATAACAGTCATGCACATAAGCTAAGTCCATATCTGTCTCTAAACCTACAATCAACAATATCTGCAAACAAATATATAGCTGAAATGACTTCATAAACTGCATAGATTGCTTCAGGGGCTATGAATCTGAGACCACTGCCCTAACTGATTGTGATGTGAAGCTGCTGCTTTTGCACAGCTACAATGATAAATCTGCTGTAAGTTGTCGCCTGTCTTTATAGTCTTTCCAAAAGTAACTCATTTTCCTTTTTAGTAAAAAGGCATACTAATACTAACCACCAAGCAACACGGGGAGAAAAATTAAACTGACAGAAGTAACTTTGTCAGAACCTAGTAGTCATCCCCTACAGTTTTTTCCCCTTTTTTTAAGAAATTATGTAACTTAATTGGTCAATAAACCCACCCCCTTGCTGAAAGAAGCATTTTGTTCCTTTACTTCTTTTATCTATCATATATCACTGCTTTAAATGATAAACAATAAAAAGGTGGGGAAAAAAAACTACCTGCTTTTAATGATAAGCAACAAATTCTTCTATAAAATGAAATAAGACTAAGAAGGTTACCACAGAGTACTACTTTTTTTTTTTTTTACCTTGAAGAAGGATTCTCTGCTTTGGGGCTGTAAGGTTTGAGAAAACATGCAATATTCTTTGAGAAACATTATCAGTTCTTTTCTCTTCTGATCTTCAGTGGCTTCATCAGTTAACTGAGCAAATAATTCTGATAAAAACTTCGGATCATCCTGAAATTGAGATTATACATATCAACACGGGTAACTTTAATTATAAACAGAATAGCATCTTTTCATTGAAAAACTTCATGAAAAAAATTAAATTTTTAAGATTTCTATCATATCTCCTTCTACATGTTTTAGACATCAAAACCAATTCCTCAAAATTTGTTTTTATTTTCAACAGTACCTTTAATGTTAGAAAAATTTGGAAAGTTCACAGAAACGATTTTGCCATTTCATTCAACATGTAAACTGGGAAATAATTATATTAAGTTCTAAAACTTTTTATGTTGATGTCTCACTATTTACAACCCTCAAATGGACACATAAATGTTACATTAAAATTTGCATTATAGTACAATGTCCAAAATCCAGATATCCATTATTGGGACCTGCCAAAAAATAAATAAAACAATAATAATAAAAAATCCGAAGTGTACACCACATGACTTCCTTGTATAGAATATTAAATTATACACATTTTTTCCCGCATTTCATTTAAACTTATTTCCTTGAATTTCATTAGATATATTTCTTATTTAATTAAACCAGTTCTCACTTTGCTGCACGGCAAAAATACATAAAACCTCAAAATATCTTCATTAAAAATTAAAAAATATATAACACCAAATACAGTTAAAACAATTAAAAAAATTTTACAATTAAAATTAGAAGTTCTATACAAAAACAAGCAATTCAGCCAGCGGGCGAGAAGGCAGATTTTTTGGTGCACAAAACTGAAAGTTTACTTTTGATCCCACTCAACAAAAACACATTGAAGGTAAAGAAACTGACTTAATTCACTATTCTGCTAAGTTTCAAATGTAAACAAATATGGGAAAAAATATGTTTAGCCATACTTAAACAACTTTTAAATTTTTGATAATTCTGCAACTATTGCATGCAGGTTGACTAAAGGCATAAAAACCTTAAACGGAAGGTAAGAACAACATAATTCAAACATTTTTAAAGCAAAAAATTCACAATTTATCAACATATAATAATAATAATAATAAAAACAGCTCGTGCAGCTGAGTAACAGAGTGGGTGTATATATATATATATTACACTTTTGGCGCGATTGATTGCAACCAAAAAGGGAGGTGCACAACTTTACGTTATAGCAATCCTACATACAAAATTTCAATGCTCCGAGTCTACTCATTTTTGAGTTATGCTAGATATGCATGTATGTACAGACATCATGAAAAAATCTCTTCTGAATCCATTTGAAATCCTGAATTTGGGAGAAAAAGTCCTTTATACTGTCATTATGTACAGTCATGCAAAAACATCGTTAAATTGCATACAATAGCGGAATGGATATTTTTGTTAAAATATGATACGCAAAAATGCAATCGCGAAAATTTTCGCGATTACAGTACTTCCTTAACTTCATACAAGGAAGCAAAAAATTGCCTTCTTACTAGTCTAGAAATGGAGAACATATAAACTCAACTCAAAGAGGCACCTGTGTCATACATGTGGTTTTTTTAAAACAGATTCATGCATGTCACTTTCAAAGAAGTGGGTTAAAATAGGAGGGAGAGTTCAGCTCAGAAAGTTTACCTTTTTTGGCCATATTTCTCCAACAATAATGACTTGTCATCTTAACTCTTATTATTATTATTATTTTAATTTTTGAAGCATGGGATATTGTGCTGCATACAGATGCATGAATTGTCTAAAGAGATTCCTGGAATTACTTTTCATGGAATTTAGTGCATGTGTTTTAAAATATCAACATGTACGTCTTTCCTACTCCAAACGCTTAAAAAAAAAAAAGAACTTGTAATAGTAATCAAATTATATTAAAATATATTTTATGTTTCTATTTATAATTAATATCATTGTTCCTTAACATGCAATGATATATGCTAGGATTTAAATTGTGCTATACGAATGCTTTAAAGACTTTGTCTCGCATGACAAGTAAGAAATTGATTTTTACAAATTTAATGAATCGTAAAAGGATTAAATATAGTCATTTTTCTTCTTATGTATTCATAATTAAGCATTTTTATGTACTGTGTACTATTGTGAATGTAATTTGCACATTTATTCAAGATAAAATTGTTATATAAATTGTTTGTATAAAATATACCTAAGCTTAAAACTTATAAATTTCTATTCAATATTAACGATATAAGTAAAATATCTGGTACTTGATATTTACCATAACTGAACATTTGGAAAACTATATCCAAGAATTTATATACTCACTTCCTTTAATCGAAATTCTTACATATGAAACAAGCATAAAATAAAATCCTTAAATTTACATAAACCTATTTTATTTTATTTCAACATTCATAACATAATGATGATACATTACTTATATAAATTACAGTTTAAAGCTTAAATAAAAAGCATACTGAAAGTAAAATAACTTTCCTATTCATGAAATAATTCTTTATTAAATTACAATTAATACTGTGAATAAATCAGAACTATTTGTTTTTAAAAGGAAAAACTGGAAAGTAACATAACAACATTAGTTATATATATGCATATAGATTTCACACTATTTCTTAAAAACTGTTAATTAAAGATATCCTCTTTAATTACTTTGAAACAAAAATTTAACAATTGAGCTGAATTTCATAGTAAATTTAATAATACATTTTTATTTACAAATACATGCATAGAACTTCCTAGAAATAAGTATATTTCATTGCAACAAGAGCATTTTTTTTTAATGTGGTAAACAAGGCTGGCCACCGTTTGTTAGGCAGGTTTTATTTTCTGATAGTGGAGAAACTGCGAATCATATCTTCATGTTTTCAAACACCTGCTGACTAGTAAGTGGTACTATGGCCAATAACAATACATTGAGATTGTAATGATGTTGAACAGGTTTACATTTTCTGCTCAAGTGGCTGTGTGTGTGGGGGGGCAGGTATTTTTTTTCTATCTGACCTAAACAATAAGTGAAGCCCCAATACTGCCATATCCACATAGCACCTTACAAATTCAAAATGATAACCTAAATCCTGAATCCGAAATCACCGAAGTCCTAGTTCTTCCAGACTTTGGATTTGCATTATAAAAATATATTTTTCAAAAAAGTTTTAATGCATGGATATTAGTATATAACAATGTACAAATGAATGCATCAAAATATTTTTACCACGCGTTTAGATTTTGGTTTAAGTAAAATTAGTTTCATTAAAATTAAATTTAATAAATTTTTTTAAGTGTTAGCACACTATTTAGAATAAAAATAGCATAACACTTAAATGTTAATTACATAATAATATGCAGTCCTCTCACATTAATTATCTTTAAGCAATCATGAAAAAGAACGAATATTTAACATTTGTACAAAATGATTTAATGCAAAGAAAATTGTATACAAAAACCAGTTTCCCTTACATAACTCCAGTAAGAAGTATGCTAGTCTCAGATAAGATACTTCTCAATACTTCACCATTAGAACTTAATAAATTTTAACAACTTGAGAATTAACATCATAAGTTATTCAAGACTGATTCGTAATCAGTCTATTCAAGTACCACTCACCGTAAGGGGGAACAGTGGCTTGCTCATTACAATTAGCCACTCCATGTGCTAGATGCATAACTGCTAACTTGGAATTACTGAAAACTTCCATCCAATTTCCTATGTGGTTGATTATCAAATACCAAATTTCATGGTAGAGAATTTACTTGTTCCACAAAAATACCTTCAGTGCACTATTAATACGTTTCCACACCTATATTTTTATGTATTTCTGAATCATCTCTGAGTAATATAACCCTCTCCAGAACTGCCACTTAAATAGAAAAGAAATTCCCTGACTTTTCCAGGTGTGTTCTAAGAAAATTCCAGTCTATCCGCATATAATAAGCAAAGTCTATGCACTTTGACTGTGCTAAGAGGTAAATTAATTATGGTACCACTTGAAAACACAAAAATTTGCCAATTACATATGACATATATATAATACATAATCCCTAAAGCATTACTACTACAATAGGAGTTAATTTCTCCACTGAAGATTGAGATTAGAATTCGCCCAATGTGGATTTAAAAATGTCTTTTTTTTT
>KK116573.1:213612-225942 GCA_000611955.2 Stegodyphus mimosarum
GTTTTTAAAAATTTTTTTTTTTTTTTTTTTTTTTTTTTTTTTGCAAAAATTTTGCAGCTAAACGAAAGAAAGAAATCTATTTAATTATATTTTTTAATAAATTCAGGTATTTTATACTTATTTAGCAGCACACATATGCAAAAATTATCTGTATTAAATAGCGTGATGTTACGTCATCATACAGCTAGAATTAATCTTTTAGGATTATGCCAGAGAAAATTTCCTGAAATTTGAAATTATTTACTAACAATAAATAAATTTAGGGGGAAGAAGCAACATTAAATGATATGAATAACATAAAAATACTTAAAAACTGAATTAAATTAATCAATGATATTTTGGAGAATATAGTTTATATTAAATAGTTAGCCTAGATGACTGATTACTATTTTTTAAATTCCTACTATTAGCTCACATTCTCCCTATATCTTGTTCAAATTTTCAAGCGTTAATAAAGTACTTCTTATTCATCCACTCAAGTTCAAATACATGTTTTTAAATTTGTAGTGGATGACACTTGATATTAATACAGTGTTTTCACATATTAAAAAAATTTTTTTGTATTTTTTTAAAATTTTCTTTGTTGACCTAACTAGGAATTGACTTTAATTTTTTTATATATTACTGCAAAATGACAAGTAAGGCATTTATTAAAACGAAAAATAAAAAATGTTTAAAAGATTTTTCGGCAAAATCCTATTATATGCTCGGATTTTGAAAATTACCGCCAACACCACAATGACCCATTTACTGCTCATCATCATGTCGCCAAATCCTGTGTGTACCGTACATGGAGGTTAGAATAGAATACATGGAGGCTATTATAACCTCCATAGTACAGTATACTAGATTAAACCCATTTTGTTTTATATAAGAATACGTATTTTCTTTAGTTCTATATGCACTGCACATGCGCATGCTAGTCTCTCGATTCTTGAGGCTACCGGAAACCAAAATTGCTGGAAACTTGCTTTGCCTTTCTAAAAGGCAATCTGATTGGAGCTGCGAAAATTGGCTCTATGCTAGCTGCCTGAGTGATGCTCACGCATGCCAAAACTGCTTCCAACGCCGGCCCAAAATTTTCTGTGCAGATTGTTGTATGAAATTTCCCGACTTTTCCCTGAATTTTTCGGTCAATTATCGAATACCCTGACTTTTTACGTTTTTCCAGGTAGCATGGTAACCCTGCCTCCCTAAAGTTTTTACATGCTTAAGCGAATCGTCCTGTACATTTATTTCTGATAGATGAGAATCAATCAAGGGATTAAAGTAAATTTTGAAGTTTTTAAAATTTAATTTCATTGCATGGACACTACACAACTATTAAGACAGATCTTTACAGTCCTCTCCAACTTTAACCCCTGTTAACCTGTAAAACACAGGATAAGCCTAAGGAGCTATGTCACAGAAATTATTACTAAAACAGGCTAGGTAATCAAAAAGGCTGGTAATAATTGTTTTAGACTATATACGAATATATGCTTTACTGCTGCACTTATTTCTAATATTAGCTGCCCTGATCCATACAGTAGTTAGCATTGCTGATTGCTTTGTCATGATTTGAATCATGGAGAAGCACGGATGTTTGTATGCATTTTTAGTGTCTGTGATGCATGGAGTTACTGTCCTCTTGAGTGGTTTGGTAGTAAGGGAAGAGGGATGAGAGAGAGACCCATGGATCTGTCACCTGGATGTTCTCCAACAAAACTGGGGCAGAGCTACACAGTTGGTATGATGAGACTACAGCAGTATGGCCAGCAGTGATATTCTTGTGTTCTATCCACTTCTAACTCTACCTGCTTCTAATAAAATTCTCCTCTACACAATTTTCAGATATTTCTGAATTTTGTTAAAAGAACGTCATTCAAATATAAATAGAGATAATTTCTCTAAATCATTTCTTAAACGAGAAAACAGATAATCTTACCTTACAAAGTGCTTTAAATTATAAGCAGATCACAACCCCCTCCCCCCAAAAATTTTCGGTAATGAAAATTTCAAATCTATGAAATGTGTAAAATACATTTCTAAATACCTCCCCCAAATTGGGGGGGGGGCTATAGGATAACACATACCAAATAATTTTCCATAGAAAGACACATTTCAATGCACTGAAAAAACTTGTGCTCGGTCAAAAATAGTACACTGATATTAATCACAGTTTATTTGATTCTTGTTTATAGGAATACATATGCAAATACTGGAATTAAGGTAAAAATCGATTCAAATAATCTTATTACTCAACAATGTTGCCAAATGCTTATTTTTGAATTAAATGCATTGTTCTCATTTCTAACAGTATTCTTGTTTTTAAAGTATACAATGCCAATAAAAAGTTGATCTAACAAAAAATGAATTTAGAATCAAGCGATTTTAATAAATCAGGTTCCTTACTCAGATCATTTTATTCACCGTAGACTACAGACATGCAAACTTAGTTATTATGAATACTTTTTTGAAGCAAAAGACTTTGTATTTCTGCACAATTTAAAAATACAAACTGATAAAATTTGACCTCATACTTTTGTTTAACATTATTCATATTTACATGTATAAAAAATTACTTCAAATACATATCTATACAAAAAGAAAATGGTAATTCTCCGCAATAATAATAATTTAAAAAAAAAGTGGTTTTTACGCTGTGATGATAAGTATAATCCTATTTTACTAACTTTTTCCTTCACATTTTAAGTGTACCTATCATTCATTTCTAACCAAAAAGTAATAAATTCACTCAGTGAAATCAGTCTACATTTAAGTAGCAAGAATGAAAACTTAAAATTCATACCAGGTTAATGCCTTTTTGAAATTCTTAATAAAACTGTGGCTTTAGAAAATGAAGCATCAGATGATGGAACATTTGTACTCTAACAGATTCTGTCAACCACAGCTGCATTAGATGAAATCTGTTTACACATAAAAGATCTCTTCATCAAAATGAAGAATAAATTTGTTCAAAAATTAGAAAACATAAAACTGAAAGAAAATGAAATTTTTCAATGATGGAGCTATTTAACCTTTAACTGCTGTGACAATTTCTTTGGCATAATTACTGTGAGCGATCTCACTGACCGCTTTTAAGAAAAGTGTAAAAATACATATTTTATGCATTTTTAAGTAATGTTATAGATACTTTATGCATATTAATGGAATTCTTATTCATTTAAATCAATATATTTTAAACATAAATATTCATATGAAAAATTACTATTTTCTTCGTATTAAGGAACAGAGCTTTTAAAGAACAAAGATTTTATTAAACATGCATAAAAAATATGTGACTTTATTAAGTATTACTGTCAATTAATTATTATCAAGTAACTGTTAATATTATTAAGTATTACTGTCAATTAAACCATAATTCTGCAACAATGAATTTAATTATAAATTATTAATAGATACCTTTCTTTACAAAGAGGAATCATAAGATGATACACAGTCAAAACACATTTTTTGAAAGCACTGAAGACATACTGGTTCCTTGCATTGTAAGCATTTGTATGTTGTTTTTCTCTTCTTACAAGGTTGGCACAGACTACATGTTTTTCTTTTTTCTAATTTTTCTTCTTGGTTTGATAAATCCATTCGCCTAATTTCATTCTGTCCAAGGATTCTTCTAACTGTTATCTTCAGTTCCCTTGGCAAAAAAGCAGAAGTTATCCTAACTCTCAGATATGGTGTAAAAAGTTGATTTGCTAATAAAAGCATAAAGTGTTTTCTTTTCAGTTTTGTAGCATCAGGATATGACTGAAACAATATGAATGAATTCACAGCACAAATGTCTAGTATTCTAAAAAATATCACCATAGGCCAACGTTGAGTTCGTTGAACGCTTAAGTAAATAGAGCACTTCTTGTCAAATTCATGAACGCCTCCTTTTGTCAAATTGTATAACTGGTTTCCCAGTATTACCATCATTTTCACAGATATGGTGCATCGACAACATCAAAATTACCGCTTTTCTTTTCTTGGGAACATAACAAACAAGCCTAATTTCATTTGTAAATCCGCACAAAAAACTACATATTTCTCTTGCCTTATTTGCTTGAAATTATTTTGGGATCTCCTTTTTATTCTTTTTCAGTGTACCTACAAATGTAAGACCTCTGTCTTTTAGGCAATTCATTAATTCCATTGAGGAAAACCAACTGTCCGCAGTAGCGTTTCTATTCGTATTTTTCAAAGGTTCAATCAGTCGGAGCACCGCTTGTGTGAGTTTACTATATTTTTTTTCTTCTTCAGAAAACCCATCTCCATCAGAATCTTCCTCACAGTTGATGTATACATTACAAAGATAACTGTTCCTTGCATCAAAAAGGCACATTATTTTTAATCCATATTTTGCTGGTTTTTGGGGCATGTACATTTTATAGTTGCTGCATCCTCTGAATTTTACTAACATCTCGTCAACACATGCTAGTTCTCCAACAGAACACATGAGCTGGAAATTTCTTATGACTGCATAAAATATTTCCGATATTGGAGCTGCTTTGTCGATTTCCATATACTCGTTTCTTGTTTTAGAGTCATCAAACCTTAAGCAATTCAATAAAAATAAAAATCTCACTTTGGAAGTAACAAATCTAAATACCTCCCATCCTGTACCGTCAATAGCAAATAAACAATCAATATCTTCACGGTTTGATTTGAATATGGCAGAATAAATTAAAAGTCCAAAGAAGGCTTTGGTTTCGAATGCATTAATATCCATCAATTCATACCTATTTGGATCAGAATATTTTATTCTGCACTCGTTGATTTTTACATTAGTCCATTTCACGACTAGGTTGATTACTCTTTCATCAAAAAGTAAATTTCAAGTATCTCTGGACTCTGCTTTAGAGCCTATTTTTGCAGCATGTTTCAGACCAGGGAGATGAATAATTATGTTATGCTTCGGTGTAGACTGATTAGGTAATTAGATTAGGTCCAAAATTAGATCTCATGAAAAACAAACACTTTAAGCAAATCCTTTTAAAAAAGGGGAGAGAGAATTAAGAGCAATTACAAGATTTTTTTTTTCCTCCAGGCATTGTAGCCAAGTAGATTTAAGGGTTAAATGTTTCAAACTTTACTTTTTCCATAAGACTGTACAGCTATATATAAAAGCTACATGATAAGCGTGCCTTCGTGACTATCCACAATGGTCAGTGAAAAAGATATTTAAGCAATGCTTACACAAATACAATGAAAACAGCTACATAAAACCACCCAATTTCTTTCTTAAGACAGAAATAACCAAATGAAAAATTGCACATATGATTATTCCAATCATAAACTTGTGTTAAGTGAGAGTTTTTTGGGAAAGGGAAGTTAATGTGAGATAACAATCTGAAATTAACTGTGCTTTAAAAAAAGTCTGAGACTACGCATTCAAATTTCAACCCTCCAGTTATATGAATTTGGGTACGTCATTTTTATTGAAAGTGGTTTTTATATAATTCTGAAACATGATAACAATTTTAACAACAAACAACAATTCATCTTTTCTCCGTTTTAGTGCTATTTATCTCACAGTCTGTTATAAACTACATTTTAAATGATTTGCTAGATTTCTGAAGCCTTCACTTTTTAATTTCTTGTTGGTAGGCCTGGCATTGAACACAAAAGATGTCCCAAAACAGATCATTTCTGCTTTCAAGTTAACTGCAGTCAGTCCTGTTCTCTTCAAAGCTAAAAAGTGAAGTACATATTCCGGTGGTTTCATATTTTAAATGCTGTAAATTTCAAGTTAAGAATGTCTGCAGAACAACAAAGCATTAGCATTAAATTTAGAAATGCAATTATATGTTGTTGGCTATCTATCTATTTCAAAGAAATTAGCAAAAATGTACAAAAAATGACTGGAATTAATTACATGATTGATTTACTTCAAAGAGTTCCGTCTATTTTAGAAAAGGAAATGCAAGCGAACAAAAGAGAAAAACAAATAAGCAGATACCAATCTGATGACTGTTTCAATAAGAGAGTGTTTCTGAAAATACTAGAGATGTTTATTAGTTTCACTGATTTCACATCTTGGGCCAAGTATTACAACTTCAACGAAATATTTGCTGCAAACCTCATGCTCATCAGACCCAATGCATTAAACGCATACATGAATTTAATAGCAAGTTTTTTTTAAACAAATAAATCAAGCAAATATTCAATATCCATGTGGCAATCAATAAATAATAATCAATCTTCCTGTAGCAGTGATTTAGGATAAAATAGTATCAAAGCATCCCCTCAATGGTTTTGCCATTTTTAATAGCTCATTTTAAATAAAATATTTTATATTCTACAGCTTTAATATCTAGAAAACTAATTCTTAAACCATGAGGCCTATTATAACTACTTAATTTAAAATTGTCATAGGTGCTATACTATCTGCATACCAAAATCAGATTGCTTTCTTTTTTATGTTATTTTTTAATTTAAATGTTTTTAACCTTTTTTAAATTTTAATGCTAGGATCTTTGAAGCATTAGGCTTGCAATCTTCAACTTTAGATAGCCCCCCTTTTTTTCGGTGTGTGTATGTAAAAATCTGTTTCTATATTTAAAATATTGTCCATTTAAAACATTCCAAAAAATTAAATGCATGATAAAATTTTCTCAATTGTTATTTTTTATTATATTATTTACTATTTATCTTTTTGGTTAGTACTTTATTTTTGTTAATATAACAGACTAAAAAACTGAGAATTGAAATGAAATTTTAGCAATAAATTATACTCTAGTTAAGTGGCCAGATGTCCTATACTGTACAGGATATTCCTATATTTTAATGCATTAGCCCTGCCTCTGGATATTTATTGGATAACATTTTTCATACCGAGAGTTCACACAAATTTTGCTAATAGCATTCCATACAGTCATGAAGATGTTTCTGAGGAATCAGAAATACATATTCAATACTCAAATAACAATACTCTTTAGATATACATTTCAGGGAACTTCAATGGTTTAAAGACCAGTTTGAAAAGGATGCCTGGATTTTTATTCCAATTGTGTTTTGCACTTGGAAAATAGATGGTGAAATTAAATCTAAAAGAACTTTTAAAGACCAATTTTTGAAAATATTCTAGAACGTGGTACTCTACAATTAAAGCTATTCTGTCTGATGCTTTTCTAGAGGTGGAGCATATTTTCTCAGTGCCAAGTGTTGGCTGTTTGGATTCTTTGCTGCCAATCATTGTCTTTATAATCCTTACTTGTGCAACCACAATTTACATCTAATCATAGTTTTATTTTCTTTTTCTCTTTTTTCCTCCCCTCTGCATTAGATTTCGTGATTTGAGATTTCAAGACATGAGAACAGAAGACAAATCTGCTTTAAAAAAAAAAAAAAAACCTTTACAAAAGCAAATAGCATTCAAATAAGCATGTCATTAAATTAAAATGTGACTAAACACCAAAACAGCTATCAGACTTCATTCATGAGGAAGAGGAGAAAAGTCTGAATGGAAATGCGATTTGCTGGATTTTATATTCTTTTCATTACTGCTGCATAATTCGTTTACTTATGATACCAATTTTATCATTAGTTAATAGCTATCATGTCTTATGAATTAAATGAATCACACTATAATGATTGATTACGATAGAGGTATGTGCTAATCCATTATTATATCATCCTAATGTTAAAATCAGTTTATGCAACAAAATTATGGAATCTGATTAAAGTTTATTCACAAAAAGAAAAAGTAACACATACTGCATTCTTTCCCCATAACAGGCATTTCAGGGATCGTTCCAGATCATTTTGTACAAACTTAATGGTTGCACAAAATGATCTGGAAAAGAATAAAATGCTGTAGTTAGATAAGCAAAAATAAGTAGTACGGCTTTCACGGAATGTGAACAAGTAAACAAAATCCTAACTTCTGATGAAGACTGTTTATCTGATAAAAAAGAAAATATTCTGCTAACCAATTACTCAATGATATATTGAATAATTTATTAGATAATTATACCTCAATGGTGCCTCATTGAATAAATATTTTAGAAGTAATCATTTATGAGATACTATTAAGGTGCTAATACTCCCAAAATTCTGTATTTGCTGATAACTTCTGATGAGAACCTTTAGTGTAATCACTAAAAACATTCTCCACATTTTGTAATTTAGGACAGAAATTCAAATGATAAAGTAATACTATATATTCATATAAAAGATATATAAAGAGAAAGGCTACACTGAAAGGGAAGAAGTTTATGTAAATATCGTTTGAAGTAGAAAATAGTTACAATTTCCTTCTCCTGGTTTGAAATTCACATCAGAAGACAATATCTCACAGGTTCAAAACAGAACAAATATTTTAAGTATGAAAGCTTCAAACTGTCCTCTCTCAATCCACCTCCCCCCCCCAAAAAGGGGGGAAGAGAATTTTTTTGTAATAATTTTCCTCGAAAAAGATGTACATATGACCATTTTACAAAGCTTCAGCACAAACTGAAATTAAATTAATGCTGTTAGAGATATTAAAAACAGGTGCAAAAAGTTGATAACATTTATCCAAAGACTAGCACAAATTGTGAGTACTTCTGAAGCACATATGAATTGATAATAAGGATTTGATTACAGAATTCAAACTTTACAGCCTTTGAATGACATACATAATGCAGAGAGTAGTAACAAAACATTCTGCTTTTGGGACAAAACATTCTGCTTTTGAGGAAATTTAACTGTGCCCTAAAACAAGCAACTTTTTGTGTGCTGCATCTCCTAAATACAGACTAATACTATCATGGCTCTTTAAATATTAAATTAATATTTCAGTAACACAGTTATTCTCCTCAACTATTCAAAATAACTATGTGAGGAAATCAGCTGGTACCTGAATTCCTTTGACCTAAAATCCATGCTTCACCCCCCAAGACTTTTTCAAAGACACAGGTATACTAATCCACTCACACATTGTATATCCCCCAAAATATAAAGAGTTTGCACATATTATTGTAAAGTAAATTTCTTGTTTCATTTAAAAATATAGTTGACAATAAAGAAAATGTAAAATTTGCTTTTACCCTAATAAATAATCAGACAACAATGATTCTTCAATTTAAATGAAATGTGGATTTTTAATAAATCTCTGTATAATTATGCAAGTTCCTCTGCAAAGAACTGCATCATCAGCTGAAGCAATTAACACTGTAAGCACCATCACTGCTTTTATCTGGCTCTGAGATTTGTTATCGCTACATTACTGTGTTATTTTAAATCTTACTTATTCTTTAATGATCTATATGTCATCTTAATGAATGGAAGATTATGGAAACAATGAAAAAAATAAGTAATATACAAATCTAGTTAATAAATGCTGCTTAAATTTGTCTCTTCACAAAACAGATAAATGCTATCCAGAGCATTCCTAATTTGCTTCTTATATATTAAACTTTTTCTACGTTTTTTCTCGTAATACTAATTTTAAAAATGAAATGCAAATGATGAACAAAAGGTCGACAAAAAGCAACTTTTCGTTTTTTGTCAATCAACAACAAGATTTCGGATGAAACATGATGGATTAGAATATGCAAATTCTGTACTCTGCCACAGTTGTTTCTTCCTTCAATCTTTCACGAGAAAACAGAATTTTAGCAGTATGAATTCAAACTTGGCATCTACAGTACTTTAATACAATTCTCCATTTGAAAGATTTTTTTTAAACTGAATTATGTAATTTTTGCCTATTCAGTACACTGGCTAAGAGTATAAAATTATATCGCAAGAAATACACAGAAATTTTATGAACTTTTTGGCTTTGAAAGATGAATTAAAAGTCTTGTAAAGTTTTCTTATTAATGAAAGTAATATTTTAGTAGATAAGTTATTAGTACTGATTCTACTCTCATGCTGACACAAATATACTTGTCTTTCTAGACATAAAGGAAACAGGAGACAGAACAGCAAATTTTATGTTCTTAACAATATTTTACAATTAAAAAAAAAACACACACACACACACTATTGAAATGCAAACTATCATCTTCTGTTACGGTTAATTAAAAGTCTCACTTTAAAAAAGGCCTTGATATAAAAGTTACTTTTTTGGATAGTGTGTCTATCACAAGTTTACGTAATTATACTGCACGACAACTGCGAACGAAGAATAATTTTTGGTCATAACTAATAAGATAAACTGTTTAAGGAAATAAGACCTAACACATATTTAACATGTTAATGAAATATAATTATATACACGAACATATATCTAATATGTGACTGAAGTATATTTGATATAATGTATGAAAGTGTAATTATTATGCAAATTAGTAACAATATTGCCAACATGGCAACACAAAATATAAAGAACGGGGCTTGGGGGGTGTTTTAGATTTTAAATTAAGTCCAAGGGGTCTTTTTTTTTATTGCTTTGTGTGTTTCCTTTATTTATTAAATATCATGTTTTTCGCACTTAAAACATAAAATTCAGTTCAACAGCAATATCGCAAAATAATTTTAAAATGAGCATATCTTAAGAATTTCTAATACACAGTTCCGCACACTGGAGATAAAAAGGTTCCCCTCCCCCATAGTGTTGCCATTTTTAAATTGTTGAGTTTGTTAATAAAAAAATTGTTAAAAGTTTTACACAATATGAAATAGTTAATAAAACAAATTCAAAATTTCAAATTTGGGCTTTCAGATGCCCATATTCGGGCAGAAATGTACGTTCTTCAAAATTGGATGGCTCTAGGCACTATTGTTTTATCACATTGTGAGAAACATACATACATTTATGCAGATTCTTCATTATTTAATTTCTTTAAATATAATAGAGGGCGATAATGTTCAGTAGCAACAATTTGAAAAGTGAATTGGACATTTATAGTGAATCAACGCAAAATGCCAAAACGAAAACAATAGGCCTTCAGGGACAAAGCCTCTTTGGGCTTATATATAAAATAAATAAATAATAATCTTAATAATAATAATAATAAAAACCCAAACTCTGAAAGGTTTCAGATTTTAAATTACGTCCAAAGGCGTTTTTTAACGTTTTGTGTGTGACCTTTATTTATTAAATATCATGTTCTTCGCACTTAAACCATAAAATTCAGTTCAACAGCAATATCGCAAAATTATTTTAAAATGAGTCTATCTTTAGAATTTCCAATATACAGTTCCGTGCGTATGTCTTCGAACTAATTAAAATTATATCACAATTGGAATGCTTCCATTTTGTACAATGAATTAATATTAATTATGCTATTAAATTATGATCTGAATGGTGAAAATACTTTCAAATAAATTAGGTAAGGTAAAAAGGGGGGGAATTCTACAGGGTTCATAACTGCACATGGAAATTAAGTATTTTTAAGGACATTTAACGATCTTTAATGGAAAAAATTAAAGACCTATGAGCAAATGGGAACTCAATAAAATCATTTAAAATTATTATCTATGCCTGAACTTCACTTTTGCAATACCATACTAAAAATAAAATAGATCCGTAAGTAGGATGAATTATTATTAAACATGAATTAATTAACAAAATTATTAATAAGTTTGAGAATAAAATCAATGCATCAAGTAGCATTAAATATTTTACACTTATAATGGTTGGACATATTTGAAAAAAGATAAGTGACATTTTTTTTTTGTGTTTTACTAACAGTTAGCTTTAAGTTGATTTTTTTTTTGTTTTATTTTTATCACATACTTGTTCAGTCTAGAGGTTTAGTAAATAGCAGGTAGATTTTATGTCAAGTGGCATAGATTAAAATGAGAAGCAAGATCATAATCAACATGATTAAAAAAAAATGCAGTGTCACTGCTCCTGCTTGCCTACCTGCTAATTAGAACAAACCTAACAGGCCAGATGTAGGCACGGTTGGCAAATTTTGAAAATTAGTTGAGCTCTGTCTGTCGCAGTTAGTGTTGTAGCTTCATGTAGAGTTCCAGAGATGGTAACCCAGTTAATATACTTTAAGGTTCCAATAAGCCACTAAAGCACCACAAAAGATATGTTTTGTCTCACTAAATTTAACCACTTAATGCAAAGAATAAATTTTACATGGATTTTTACATTTCTGTGTTTTATCTTGTGACCATGTGAAGGATTAATGAAAGGCAATAACTCACTTTAATATGCAGAGATAAATTTTAACAGTAAGCAGTTAGTTATAAATAATTAAATTAGGTAGTTATTGATTTACATAGACGATATGAAATTTTATTTATTTTTTAACAATATTTGTTAAAAAAAGCCCTATTAAAATCACAATCTAATAAAATTTCACAGTTTCGAATACATGTAATTTGACACTGCTTCTTAAATGATATTAGAATAATTACACTTTAAAACTGTGTTTACTACTGTGTTTCTTTTTTTTTTTTTTT
>KK116573.1:227081-242569 GCA_000611955.2 Stegodyphus mimosarum
AAAAAAAAAAAAAAACCATCGAGAAACGAGTCATTTCTGTCCAGCCTGTAAAGAGAAGCCAGCCCTTTGTGTGGAAGATTGTTTTAAGATGTTCCACAAACAATAAAATATGATTTTATTTCTTGTGAATTAATTTTTATAATTATATTTTTTGTTCGTTTAATAAATTTTCTGTTCATGCAAGACATCATTGATTTTTTGTTCTTTTCTCAGAAGCCATCTATCGATATTAGCACTAATATATTCTGAGTTTAACCGTAGCTTCACAAAAATGGCAAGTAAACACAGTATGCGATAACTCGTAGTTGGCGTCCTAGAAAAGAACGCAATCTACGCGTTATCTCATAGTTGGCAATCAACGTGTTAAAGAGCTCTTTATTAGAAAAAATTAATTCAGAAATGCTTATGTTTCACTTCTTGCTTCGAAACTCGAGTATCCTACCATTTATATTAGAAATAGGAACTATTTATAACCCACTCAAACAATAACCATATATGTCAGTGAATCACAAAAAATATTCTTCCAAAATGCTAATTCACACTCCAAATGCTAGCAGTCGTAAAAACAGACAGAAATTTCAGATGATTAAAATTAAGGACCTTTTGCCGAAATTAAAAGGACTATTAAGGACCAAAAATCGATTCCAAAAAAACCTAAGGACTTTTAAGGACTCTTAGGCTGTATGGCTGATTGATGAAAATCAAATTGCATTTTTCATGTCTCAAAAATTCAAATAATGATAGATATTATATTTATATACACAGTGTTGGTCTAACAAATGTATTCTGACACAAAATTGGACTTTTCCTCAAATGACATGCCAATTCTTTTTCCATACTTTGATTCTACAACTCTATTTTTTAATATTTAAATTTGCAGTCAGTTTTTTTTTAAAGAATTTCATTATTTGAGTTGTACGTTTAAATTACAGTTCTCCATATAATTATGAAAGAGCTGTACATTCTGTGTTTTAATTTAGAATGATATGCATACAAACATTTTTCAGTTTTATGATTGTGGCATTGCTTTGCATAATTTTATCATCCTACACTGAGTAAGTTAAAATATTATCCATATTTCTGAATAAGTTCAAATTTTTCACTTTTTAATTGCCAGAGTCAAATACCAAAAAAAAAAGACTAAATCTTATTCAAAAATGAGTATATAAATAAAATAAAAACTTGATTAGCTTTCAGTTTTTATACTATGCCCAGGGGAGCTTTTTTTTTAACATTTTGTGTGTTACCTTTAGTTATTAAATATCATGTTCTTTGGACTTAAACCATAAAATTCATTTCAACTGCAATATTACAAAATATTTAAAAGAGAAATCTTTAGAATTTCAGATACACAGTCTGACGTGCTGGAAATAATAATGTCCTCCCCCCTTTCAATATTGTTAGCAATATGTCGACAGAGGGAAACTTTAAAAAAATTTTGAAATTATTTTACAAGAATTTTAATAAATTCTAATATAAGAGAGATAATAATGTTAATAAATGTAACATTAATCATTATTTATTATATTTATTAATGATTAGACTTAAGATCTAGACAAATCACAATTTGACAAAAATGTGTCTATTCTAAATGCTATTTTATATAAAAATATAGTTTTTGCTTTGAAAAAAAAAGGGGGGGGGGTCTTTGATGATAATATTACGGACCCTTTCAAACCCAAACAACAGCTTATTTAAGAAATTTATCATGAGGTTAATGCTATGAAATATCACTGAGCATAAACATCTTCAAAATCACTTATTTGTTGCCTCTGTGACACACAGAAAACAAAATTAAAATCCTACATTCTAGTAAATTTTACTCCTGTTAAATATTTCTGTTGCAGAGGGCAACATGCTTTATTGATAATACCTTTATGAATTGTTTGATGTATTCAGAAGTGGAGAATACATATATGAAGCATAATGTTTACGTCTGCAAGCTAAATTTTGTTGAATATAAAATTACACAGTAACATGGCAAAAGTAAAAATTTATTCTTACGAAAAAAAAAATCTAATTTTTTTATTAACATTCTTTATAAATTAAAAAATAGCTCTTCATACATATACTATTAATAAATATTTATTAGGTATTATTAATAAAAATGAGAATAAAGATATTTCTATATTGAGATATTGAATAATTCTTAATAAATGTTCATTTTGAAATTTAAGATCCAAAATAATTATTGTAAATCATTGAAGACTAACAAAGTTAGGAAACTATATCTGGCATTTTTATCACCTAGAACAACTTATGTCAAATTTCAAAATGTGCTAATTTATAAATTTATGTGTATCTTGGGAAATTTTGAAAAAAGATTCCAAATTTTTTGCAGGTATGCCTAGAAATACATCTACTTTAAGATAATAAAAAAATTGTTATAATTCAATTTTTTTTCAAACAAATTATAAAAATCATTCAAAAATACAAATTTTTAAAATAAATCAGAAAAAAAAATTTTTTTCAAGTTCTTGATTTAAACTTAAATTTCAACTTATGAAAGAAGAAATTAATTTAAAAGTTGATATTATTAAATGAATATGAAATTTAATTTATTTTTTAATAAATAATTTTGATTGCTAATTTAAAAAAAATGCTATTGTGATTTTTACAAAACTTTGCATTTTGGTTAAGTTGAGGCACAGAATCGAAATATGGAAAAAAATTGGCTTACCTTTTCAAAAAAAGTCAAATTTTGCATCAGTTGTGTGTCATATGTTAGAAGTAATACTATAAAGAAATCTATTACACAGGGTATCTAAAAAATGTAGTGACAAACTTTTAGGGAAGGTAGGGCATATCATAAGGATTGACAACTGCATAGCAACCCATGACCAGAAAGATCAAGGTAAGTGGTAGCACACGTAAAAGATTGGAAAGGCATCATCATGAGCAGAAATTAATACAGCTCTAATGTTACAACAGACGCTATTGGCCTGACACTGATGAAACACAGACTGCTAAGCATGACTGAACACATCGGGAGTTTCTTTCATTGTAGCAGCAGCGCAGACTAGTCTTGCTTAAGATCCATTTTAGACTCTACAAGATGGTGACATATGATAGCTTTGAGGGCTCCTCACAAAAAGAAATCAATGCTTGATAAAACAGGAAAGGATGGCAATCAGGGAACACGTCCCATCATACTCAATACATCGATGCGGGAATGACCTATTCAGATGCTTATGAACAGCCAGTCCAAAATGAGCAGCACCCTTTCACGTTAGAACCATATGTTGCGCCTCACATTTGCTAGAACATCATGTAAGGCAGAAAGAATCAATAATTTGTGGCAGTCATATGGGAGATTAAAAAGTATGGCCCAAATAAGCAATCGGTGACCAAACCTGCCCGCACATTTATTGCAAACTGTTCTGACGCATGGTGCAGCACATCATGGGGTTCTCTTAAGCCTACAAATGTGAATTGCGCTGACTGAATACACCAACCCTAGTGAATATGGTCTATCAGTGAACAACAACACATAAGATGGAAAAATTCACATATTGAACACTGTTGCTGATATGCCATGCGAAATGCAGGATGAGGAGCATCGGGAAGCAGTAACTGGAACATTTGGAAATTACAGGTGTGAAAGGAGTTAGTGTTCAAAACACACTGTACACTGCAACATGACACAGAGATAATGGTACATACGCTGGTGCTGGGATTAGTCTCCATGGCATCAAATGCACTTTCTTCCATAACAACTGGGCATGTAAATCATGGCCCGCCCTCATTAGTCCTACTACTTCTCAATGACCTGCAGTCGCACAAATTTAGATGCACATGTGAAAGCACACTGTGGTGTAGTTGATGCCTGTCTGGAAAGCTTTCTTCATAAATTTGTTCAATAGCTCATCCATTGCCCTTAGCTATTCTACACACTAAGTGGATATCTGCAAACTCATCATTTCCATCTTATGTGTTGTGCACTTGCATTTCATATGCTGGCTACTGCTAAAATGAGGAAATCCTCACTTGTGCCTCCAGCACTCTGCAGAACACTACCTAATAGTGTACAATGATAATTCCAGTTATGGGTTACTATGCAATTCTCAATCATTATGATTTGCCCTACCTTCCCTAAAAGTTTGCTGATGCATTTTTGAGACACCCGGTATATCCCAAGTCGTGACATGAAAAATGCAAACTGAATTTCATTGAGGGTTGCCACTCAAAGAGGAGAATTAAATTCTTTGACTCTTCCAGATGTGCTTTAAGAAAATTCCAGTCTATCTGCCTAGTGGGCATTGGCTAAGCTGAGAATTACAGTACCACTTGAAAACACAAAAATTTGCCAATCACATATGATTTTATATATTATATATAATCCCCAAAGCATTACTATTATAACTATAATAGGAGTTGTTTTCTTCACTGAAGATTGAGATTAAAATCTGCCGAATCTGGATTAAAAAATTTCTTTTTTGCAGCTAAACGAAAGAAAAAAATCTATTTAATGGTATTTTAAAATAAATTCAGGTATTTTATATTTATTTAGCAGCATACATAAGCAAAAAATATTTGCATTAAATATTGTGATAGTATGTCATCATACTGCTAGAATTAGTTTCAGGATTATGCCAGAGAAAATTGCCTGAAATTTGAAAGTAATATTAACTAATAACAAATAAATTTTGAGGGAAGAAGCAACATTAAATGATACGAATAACATTAAAACAGAGTTAATTACTTAAAAATTGAATTACAATAATCAACGATTTTTTGAAGAATTTAGTTATAATAAATGGTTGGCTTAGATGATTGATTATTTTTTTATTTTACTTCAAAATAACATATAGGACATTTATTAAAAAGAAAAAAAGTTTTAAAGATTTTGCGGTAAAATTCTAGTATATGCTGCGGCCTTGGCACGATTTTGAAAACTGTCGGCAACACCAAAATGACCACTTTACTGCTCATAATAATTGAGCCAAATCCCGGGTGTACCATTACTAGGATTAAACCAATTTTGTTTTATATGAGCATGGGAAGATATTTTCTTTACTTTAACACGCACTGCGCATGTGAATCTACCAATTCTCGAGGTTACTGGAAACGAAAGATATTGGAAACATGCTTTGCCTTTCTAAGACACAATCTGATTAGAGCAGCAAAAACTAGCCCTACGCCAGCTGCATGAATGATGCACATGCGAAATATAATTTTCCAAGAAAGTGACTACTTCTAGCATTGGCGCAAAACTTGCTTTTTTGGGGATCGCCATATGAAATTCCCTGACTTTTCCAAGACTTTTTAAAGCAATTTTCGAATTCTCTGACTTTTTTCTGGTTTTCCAGGTAGCGTGGCAACCCTGATCACTAACTGGTAAAACAGGACATATAAAACTGCCCCCCCTTTAAGTCAGAATACATTAGCTTTAAGAGGCGAGCCTTCGTGGAGAAATTTCTAGGCAAATTAATTGGTATTCACATAACACATAAGGTAATGTTGATCATTCTGTCAGGAATTAAAACCCCAAGTTACTATTGAATTATCTATTTTTTCACCGAGCCATTATTGGGCTCTTGCTATCGATATCAGGTTAAATAGCACATTTTAATTTTACAAATGATATACTATACACCGTTTTTCATCTCTCTTTACACATAAATGGTTTGATTAAAATTGACAGATTTTACAGTATCTAGGAACAAGATTCATTAATTATACTTCTTGGTTGTTCTTAAATTATCTTAAGCGATAAAAAAATTTAGCAATTTTAAGATCATACAAAATATTTTGCTGAATTTAACATATGCACATAAGTAAAGCTTTTTTTTTTCCTTCTTTGACAAATATGAGTTTTTTTTAAAATGCTTAAATCTTAATGCTAAAAGTAAATCATAAACAAACAATATCTAGGCATAGTTTCAAACTCAAATTGCAACAAAGTACTGACTGATCAGATAAGGAATGATGTCATCAAAAAGCACATCGAAAGGATGGATTATCCCCTTGCTGCATGATATGGTTTGCTTAAATGTACCCTGGGCAAAATTTTAATGACTGAAATAATTCAACTTTTATTTAATATTAATTTTGATATTTTCGTGTTATTTATGCACATCCCCTGCTGAAAAGTTGCAAAAAAGTATTCATGAAACAAATTAGAATGTCACCCAAACAATTACGCGACAATCCATGATGTTGTCAAAAAATATTTATAAAGCAACCAGGTTTGCAGATAGCATATGCATCTTGGCCAGATTGCAATCTCAATGTTGTTTTTGATTCTGAATTTGTACAATGCCAATGATGTTTGATGCTGAATTTGTGCAATTCTCTGATGCTTTTTAAAACAAAAACAGATTGCTGTGTATGTCATCATAATGTTTCTGTTTTTTTCCTCATGCAAATTTGATCAGAAGCCAGTCAGTAGTAAATTAACATGGTTGCCGCTGACTGGCTAATGACATACTAGGATATATTTATACAACAAAGTTTGTGAACTCATGTTATTTGCTCGTTTTTGTTTTGGTATACAATGGCTGTTGTTGCAGTCTAGTTGTTTTATTTTTATGAGTAAAATAAATGTTAGTTTTATTTTAGTAATATTCTGACTTTTTTTTATGAAAAGCAAAGTATGTTTTACAATAGATTGCTACATCTCCCATGCCGAGACGTTATGGATGGGCTCAAGCAACTCAATCTTAAACGAATGCAAGTGAAGGAGGGCACTACCTTAAAAAAAAAAAAAAAACAAGAAAGCAGACATGATTTAGAAGTTATTTAAAACTGTTGTGCAAACTAAAGATATCACTACTACCAGAAAGGTTTGAACTGTTAAACTATGAAAACTGGAATTGATGGAAAGTCAGCATACAGATGCTGCTGCTGGATAGAAATTTTTGGAGCTTCATAGAAAGTAAAGAAGAAGAATTGGATAAAAGTGCAACAAGGCATAAAAAGCAGGACTTCATGGTTACAGAACTTTCATTATGCTATGGAATTAAAATGGAGTTCAACTTCTGAAGAAGCATGGGAAGTTCTATGGAAGCAATTTGAACCAAACATAAGAACATGAGTAATCCAGCTACTGGATGGATTTTTTTCAGCATTAGGTATGCACCGTATGAACACATAGAGCTGTTCATCACAAAGATAAAAATGATTACATGAAATCTTTTTAAGGTATTTCAGGTAATTCGGTATTTCCTTCGGAATACTTCTAAATAGCAGAGCTGATTTATAGGTTGAAGGATGATGATTTTACGCTGGAAAAAATCACTGAAGAGCTGGTAACGAAAGAAAGTCGACTTTATCAGGTACATGCCGATTTAGAAGAGAGCAGGTTAAGCACATTTAATACCATTAGCACAAATGCAGAGATAAATACAGCTGAAAATAAAACTAAATATGAAAAATAAGGAATATGAAAATAGGACCTTATCATAGTTGTCTTTAAACTTGGACACTTAATTGCATAGTGTAAGGAAAGTTTAAATAAAAACCTGAGGTTTACACCAGATGATCCAAAGGGACAGTTTAAATAATTAACATTAGAGAAAAATTTTGTGTCAACTACAGATAAAGGACATAATACAGAAAAATTTAACTAGGTCACAAATATAGCAGCCTCAACTAATTTCTGCAATAATAGAAAATAAATGATAGAATTTTGAAGAAATAAATTATATGCGTATGTCGTTAACTGTAGGAAATTCTGAAAGTAAAGTATTAAGAAAAGATAGGAAAAAATTTGCAGCAAAGGTAGGCAATTGAATAAATTGGCCTGAATAAGAATACATGTTGTTATAATCCAAACTTAATAAGAAATTTACTGCAAGGTTAGAAAAGGCAGGTGCCCATTTTTTAGGTTTAAATGGTAAAATGTAGACATGCTTCAATAATTGGTATAATTGTGTTATACAAAATGATATGACAGACTCTTATCATATAAAACTACTTTGGTATGGGGGGGGAAGGTTACAATACAGAAATAAATGAAGTAGATGTAGAAAGTTAAATAAAGTAGACAAGGCAAAGTTATGGCATTGAGGATTTTGCCATGTAAATTTTGATTATATTCAAAACACCAGAAAAAATCAAAACATGAAAGGGTTACCCAAAATAATAATTTAAAAAAAAACGGAGAAGAGCAAACCATGTATTATTGAAATCTAAGAGCAAATAATGAAACCTCTAAAAAGAGAGAATATTTAAAACCTCTAAAAAAGATAGAAATTCTAACCCACTATATCTGGGGGAGGGGGAGTATTCGCAAGCATGGACAACAGGTGCATGTTTATATCAACTGATGCAGTTAAATACCCAGTAAACCCACAAAACCTACGAATCTTGATCTTATTCCCAAACAAAATACCAAAAATAAAAAGGTCTACATGCTTCACTTTCAATAAATTTCACAACAGATATCTAGAGACAACAAAAAATAATCATTAAATGTTCTCTCTTAAAAAGTATGTGGTACTCCTGGCCACATTGATTTATATATCACACACCTGGCTGTGTAACACACATAATACACTTGGTCAAAATGGGTTAATTGCATACATACATTCTTCAGCATTTTCAATCAATATGTCTGATGTCAGGTCTTCCTAAAGTATAGATGAAAATTTGAATTTTGATCTTTTATTTTTTACCGGTTGGAGGAACGGAGGTAGGAAGTAAGGCGGCGAGGCCCTGTTTTTCCCATACACTGAGCTTTGAAGCACTGGCGATCCCTTCGTGGTGACCAAAACATTCAGCTACTTACTTAAGATCAATGAGTTTTGACATGATCGAATGTACATATTTTGTAATTATGTCGTAAATAAACATATAAATGTATAAATTTTTTCTACAATATTTCAGGGTCCCAAGTATGTGAAAAGAATACATTTTTAAACATTTCATTCTGAATGGTTTAATTTGAATAAAATATTTTCACAAGTTTTTGTTAATTACATTACAAAAAATTAAGGTAATTCGATTTTAATATTAATATTAAAAGTATGCATTATTTCTTTTCTATTTGTAGGACTTACTACCGACATTTTGGAGTTTCGAGAAGGGGGGGGGGAAGAAATGAAAAATTACAATTATGAAGTATTGAATGACCTAATTATAAAAGTTCAATGAATTACTTTTTTTGCAAAATTAATAACCGTAAATTTTCAAACATATAAACTACAACATTTTATGTAAATATTTTAAATTACCTGAATTAATTCTTTAAAAAAAATTATCTAATTTCTGCTGGTTTTTTTATTTTCTGATGTTTGTGGGCTTGTCTTTCTTTTGTGGTGAACTTCATAATTGCAGGAAGGTTGACTTTTATTTTCCTCATTTACAGTTGAAGAAATTTCCTCGAGAACTGCACATGCAGAGGTAGAAGCAGTTTGCTTTTCTGCTAATGTAGAAGGTCTCTCAGAGACTTTTATAGGTGATTCATCTGAAATACATGTTTTTAAGCCCTCTTTACATGTTTTCCAACTTCTGTTCATATTCAGTAAGAGATCTTTGTGAATTGGAGCAGTCATTGGATTTTTTGAGCCATATTTTTCACATGAGGTTTCTTTAGAAGCCATTAAATCATATTTAATAGTCTGCACTGCCTCTAGGGATTCAATCTTAAAAGAGGTTCTATAGTCAGTGACAAGTGCATCCATTAAGTTAAATGCACTTTCCACTAATGGGCCATGGAAGCAGCTAAGGCAGGCTTTGACCAATTTAGCCAATGTAGGATACTTATAATCATTTGTGAAATCATCTTTTAAATTAAAAACTTTAGACCAATACTTATCAATTGTACACTTGACTTGATTTCCACTTTCATCAGATGTGTAGAGCATTTCTTTGGTGATATCAATATCACTCTGGTATAACCTTATTTCAGCTTCTACTTTTGACTTTTCATTATCACTAAAAATATGGGACATAAAAGATGATAATTTTTCAAAAGCTAATATTGTACTGGTTTTACCTCTTAGCTCTGGATCTAATGCTGTAAAACTAATTAGATATGAATATTTAAGGGGTAATTTCTGTTTCATATGCTGTGCTGTATTAGTATAAGTTTTCATCCAGAGAAATTTGGAATTCTTTTGCTATTGGATGATTTTTTGATAATTTCTTCAGGACAGTGGAAGCTTCTGCACCAGTAAATATTACTTTGCTAGGAAGATGGAATTCTGGATTTGTGACATCAACCTTTAATAAATCATTATAAGATGTGCACTCTATATTTTCTGGCTTCATAAAAAAAGAGAAAAATTTTGCCATCAATTTATAAATACTGGAATGTATTAAATGAAGCACTGGTTTTTTTGTTTCAAATAATTTAATATATGTGTTGAACTCTGGTAATACTGCTGAATATAATGCCATATTCAATAAAGTTTTGTTTTGCATAACAAATAACCAATTTAGTATTTTTTTTCCGAGCTAAAGCATCCTTTGTGAGTTGTTGGGAATGCAAGCAAGAATTTCCCTTCAACAATTTTTTCTGAGCTGCAGAAATATTTCTTTTATTGTATACAGTTTCAACATAAGAAAAATAATTCCCTTTATTAGTTTTATATTGAATATTAATAATGATAAGACGGTAACAGATTGGAAAAATTTTTGTAGGGATGTGTGCATATTTGTCTTTGGAAAGATGAAAAGATTGGGGGTGCAGGAATTGCTGTTGAAATACATGAAAGCAAATTTGGGAAACGGAAGTATAATAGAGTGGAGTGATGGGAAAGTGGGTGTTTGGTGAAATAGAATGAGGGACGGGAAGGTGTTTTTTCGAAGTGGTTGACGGTAGAAGGAAAGAAACTTTATTGGATGTAATTGAACGAAATATTTTACCAGGTACAACTATTATATCTGACTGTTGGAATTCCTACAATTGTCTTTCTGGTAATGGGTTTGTTTGTGAATCATGCATTGATGTTTAAAGATCCAGAAACGGGAGCTCATGTAAATAATATTGAAGGCATTTGCAGTGTTGTAAAAAGAGATTTCTGGAAAAAAATGTCATCGACAGTCGGGAACCACGCAGGATATTTTTTACTCTTACTTTTGTGAATTTATGTGGTGATGCCGATATACAGATTCAAGTTCACATAATTTTAGGAAGTTTTTGGATGCTGTTAAAGAAGTTTGCGTGCCACAGACTGAAGACGAAGTAACTTCTAAATAGGTAAGTGCATATTTGCTTTTTGTAGTGTTTAAATGTATAACACGTTTTTTCTTTTTTATGTTATTTTATTATTTGGTTTAAAATGTAGTTTATTGAGATTAAGTATTTTTTGTTTGCCTGTACAGAAGAATTATGTGCTCCTTTGACTTTTTAAATGAAAATATATCGATGTGTACATGGACAAACTCAAGGGAGTGCATAAGGCATACTTTGTGCAATTCTCTGATTTTTTTTAAGTGAAAATAGGTCGATGTGTACATGGATACCGAGTTTGTGCAATTCTTTTTATTTGTTTTGTTATTTTGTCTTTGTGTAGCCCCGATTTAGCGTAGTTTGTGCAATTCTCCGATTTTTTTATGTGAAAATAGGTCAATATGTACAAAGTCAAGAGATTGCACAATGTCATTTTTGTGCAATTCTCCGATTTTTTTTAAAATTGAAAATAGGTTGATGTGCACATGGAAACCGAGTTTGTGCAATTCTTTGTCTTGTTATTTTGGCTTTGTGTAGCGGCGATTTTTGGCACGAAGATTGCCACTATGCAAGCCAAAATAAGAAGTCAAAGAATTGCATAAACTTGGTATTCATGTACTGCCAAAAATTGCCATGTTTCACCAAGGGGTACCCTAAAGTATATTTTTACCCATTTAACCTTTTGACTACTAATGGGACATATAAGTACCACTAAAACTTTTACTGCTGGGTCAAAGATTGCTAAAATTCTCCAGAATATTGGGGATCATCTTCCAATAGTTGGAAAATCAAGACGCCACTGTGATCGTTGTACACAAAGAACATACAGAAAAGAATAAATATGAGTTACACAATGCGTAACATTAAGTTATGGAAAAAATACTTTACCCTGTACCATAAGATGTGAAAATCTAATTCATATAATTAAAGTTTTCCAGAATAATAGGTGTGCTTATAGTAAGTCTATCGCTAAATGTGTATCCCTCCGTTAACTACAGCTGGGATATATGTGTGGCTCAAAAGCCGTTTGTCAAAAAAATCCCAAATGCTACATTTACCTTATTTATGACATATTTTGTTCACCTGGATAGAAAACTTAAAAAAAAAAAAAAAAAAAAAAAATCGTAGTCCGAGTTAAAGAAGTGGGTGAAAGAAGCAGCTATCTCAATATTAAATCCAGCACGTACTTCATTCACAACCTAAAATGCTTCTTACGAGTGGTTGTGCATACTTTATATGATTTGTTCTCGGAGCTTGAGGCAAATAAAAAATGCCATACTTTGCTGTTGATTTGCTGACATAATCAAATAACTCCTAAGAGTTTTGCAGTTATTGTCACTGGGGCGCCTAATTCCTCGTTAGTGATATATAAATATTAAAAATATTTATTTAAATGCTAACCCTCTTAAATACAGTTTCTAATGCTATCAATCCTAAAATGTATCAAATGCAATTACAGTAAATCTTGTGGTGACCATTTGGCAAAATGACCAGTATAACTGAAAATATAAGTATCAATATCAGCATCATCTATTTAAGACAAGCATTTCCATAGAAAACTAAAATATCTGGAACCACATGCAATTGTCTTAGAGGATTCACTGTAATTCTATCAATTCAGGGTCACGTTTCTTCCAGGACAGCAGAAGAAACTAAATGAAATTTAACAATAATGCACCCACAAGGGCTGCTAAAGGGGCTAAATTTACTAATAACAGCTTATTCGAAAATTATTACTTCTGCACAAAAATGAGAAATAAACCAAATATCCCCCCCCCAAAAATTTAATGAAAAGGGTGTCAGAATTCTTATTTATTTACAATATGTTATACTGTTAATGATGACGTAGATTCAGTTTTTTAAATTATAAATTCAATTTTGTTTTCTATCTTTTTGGATAAATATGCTAATTTACTATTTTTATTATTGTTAGCAATTGAAATTCAGCTTCAAAATCCATCTAAACTTGCAGACATTAAAGCGATCTCATAATAAATAAATAAAAAAATGTGCATGCATGTATGAACATATAACTTTACTAATCATGTGAATACTGTTATAGAAAAAGTAGAGAAAAGATCCTCAATTTTGAAAAGACTAGCCAGTACTAAATGGGGAAGTTCACAGACTACCCCAAATAAAACTTACAACACCTATATTGAACCTATTTTCAAATATGGAAGTGAGGTTCTACCACACAGAGGAAGACAGACTCTTTGGAAAGAGCCCTAAGCAAAGTTCTTTGGATCATCAAAGGAGTGGTGAAAACTACCTGATTACAGCCATGAAAAGCTAAACTTCCAAACCAAAAATTTCTACTGAAATCAAGAAACAAGCGGTTGGTACATTCATTAAAATGAAAGCATTGCTTAGAGCACAATGGGTGAACAAATGCAAACCAAGTGCCATGAAGACCTAAATGTCTCTCCTGGAGGCTATGAGACATTATTACAAGAAATAGCTAAAAACAAACCAATGAATTATAATAAGGTCATGGTTAATCCCCTTGAATATATTGATATTAATTACTAGCAAGATATCAATGACTTAGGAAAGAAAAACATTTCTAATACAATATTAAAAGAAAACACATTATGTACGTTACAGGAGTTCTCAACCAGTGGTACACAAGAGAAAAATGTGGTACGCAAAGAAGCAAAGTATATTTAACTATTAAATTCAAAAATTAAAACCTCAACATCCTGATTGAGTTTTTTCTCAAACATTCGTAAATTTATGCAATCTGAGCTTTGTTCAACAGTGGTGGTGGTAGCAGTACTTCATAGTGGTGGTACTAAAGGTTTTCAATTTTTGTTTAGATGGTACACGTTTAGTTAAAAGGTTGAGAACAGCTCGACTAGATCATACATTGATGGCTCAAAAATACACAACACTGGGGCTGGTATATACAGTAAACTCTCTTTCCAATGTACTGCTGTGGGACACTTCATGTCGAATTTTGACGCAGACATCCTTCCAATCTCACTATCTCTGGAAAACCTCGAGATAAATATAGATTATTTCTCTAAAAATCATGACACAGATACTCAGATTATCTCAGAAACAAGGCAAACCTTGAACTTTCTTTATAAATACAACAAAACAATAACTTTTTAATGGATCCCTTCATATGTGGGTTCATCAGTAACGAAAAAGCAGACTCATTAGCGAACAGAGAAACACTTGAGCCACAAGACAACAAACCACTTCCTCCATAGCCACTTAAAAAGCATATTTTCAAAAAATTAATGGATACTCTTAAATTTAACCAGACAAATCCTGGGCTAACATTCAAGACACTTGGAAAATGTTTTGTCAAAAACCGGGTAAAGAGGCTGTGGCAAACTTCAGACTGCAAACAGGCCATGACTGCATGGCACATCATCTTAATAAAATAGGCATCTTTCCATCTAGTATATGACAAATTTGTAATTTGGGCATCATGAATGCAGAGCATCTTCTTATATGTCCAGACCTAGATAAAGAGCCTCAGAAACATGGTGAGATAAGCAAACTATTCTGGAATGCCAGAACTTTCATGACCTTCTTGTAAAGACTGCATGTTCATTTCCTTGTTGTTTAAACTTTTTACTTTTGTTCCCATGTTCATTTGTTTTCATTCTTACCTTAAATGTTTGTTCTTTTTTATTATATATCACTTTTCTTATTTGCTACTTGAGCTGTTTTATATGTTTGGATTGATCCTTCCAATAAAGCCATATGTAACAACAAGATATATGCACATATTTATATTACCAAAGAAGGTTATTGTAAACATAAAAATGAAATTAAATATAAACATAATGAAAACATTTAAATTAGTTATTAATATAGTAGTGTTATATGAATAAATTATACATGTTGTCATTAATAAGTAAAAAAGAAAAAATAATTTTTTCTAGCTGATATCTCTACCATGAAAGAAACTTGCTAAACCTGACAAGAAAATATTTTTAAAATTTCACTTTACCCTGACACTACTTGTGGCAACAAATAAAATTTTGTATGAAGGGAAAGAATGCATCATTTCTAATTTTTATCTTCATATGCACTGGAAATTATATTTGTGATTAAAGTTCAACAGGATTACAGCAAATTTCCTTCTCTTTTGAATTTATCCACTCATCATAAAAATTTCAAAACATTATTGCATGTAATTGGGGGGGGGGGCATGTTATGTTTGGTAACAATCTTTTTATAATGATGTAACTTCATCTTCAATTTTGCTTTCTTTTCCTTATAAAACTTGGTATTTCTGTTACTGACATGAACAGAAATTCAGTTTCAGAATCTGTAAATTCTCAGACACGAAACAGATCACATAGTTAATACAAAAAAACACACACACATATATATATATATATATATA
>KK116573.1:242804-256143 GCA_000611955.2 Stegodyphus mimosarum
ATGAAAGAAAATCACCAAAACTGTACCAATTTTATAATAAATCTAACGAAAATATCTGAATGATTTAAATTAATATGACAATCAAATAATTTAAGGAATTAACTAATAAACCATTTTTGGTTTTAATGCTATGAAAAAATGTGAAAAATAAAATGCAACTAAGAGTAAAGAGATGGAAGAAAAATAAGAGTCTCTTACTTGTATAAGGGATACTATTTCAACTTTGTTGAAGAATATGAAAGAACTTAAAGTCGATAACATGTTCTCTTCAAAAACTGAAGGAGTAGGAAAACAAACATCCTGAATATACTGGACGCGATATGTTTGATGAATTTTTGCAACAAGTTCTTGATTTGAAATGGGGATGACTTCCTTGAAATGAGAAACATTACGTAAAAAATCCCTGTGTCGTTTTGGTACGGGTGATGAAGGATCGTATTCAAGAACACCAACAACATCAAATATAGTGTCTTCAGCAAACATCACTTCAAACAAAGCATTTTTGTTAAGCATAAATATATTTCTAAAAATTTCAAACAACTGATGTAGTCCTTCAAGATTTTCTAAGTCCTCACACATGTGAAATATTTTTAAAAGTTTTTTAATGTAATTCTCCGATTCTAAAATCATTGCTAACTTCTCCCTGCGTGCAGGAGAAGGCAAGCAACTACTAATTGCTTCATTAACTTCCTCTAATCTGCTAAGTTCACATGGTGGTAGTTCTATAGGAGGGGCGGAATCGGACACATCTTCAAAGCGCTCATCTTCAGATTCTTCTACTAAATCTTGAGTTATGTCAACTGATGGATCCTTACCTTGTACCTATGAGACAAAAATGTAAGATATTTTAAATGTTAAAACTTTTAATGTATTATATTTATACGAGTTAAATAAAAAATATGACCTAAGCCTGAATTAACTTACAAACAAAAAAGGATTTAGTAATCTTATGTTCTCTAAATGAGCAAAATTTGGTATTCATTACTGTAAACAAAGCAGTGCTAGTACAGAGATTTTTTTTTATTATTATTTTATGTAACAATATAGAATTCATTTACTTTATATGAATGTATAACATAATAATTTAAGATAACAGGTGATTAGCTTGAACAGATTTTTGTAGAAAACAAATTATTAAAATATGAACTGAAAGCAGTTTCCCTTGCTGTGAAAATCTCACAAAATCTATCCAGTGGAAGTGTATACTGCATAATTTTATACAGCATTATCTAATTATACAGTTAACATTGCAGCATATTAAAAAAAGTGACATAAAATGTAATAAAATAGATTTAAACAAAATAATTCCTTCCACCTGTTGTTACTTTTTACCATTTTAAATGCATTTTAAACTGAAGACAAATTATATAATTTTCATATTCTCTTCCAAGTTTAAGAATAAAATTAACATCCACATTTACTATCATATTACCAGATATATTAATAATCATATTTCCAAAGAGTGTAACAAGAATTTTCAAAGTTCTGCCTTAATATTCAAAGTATTTCCCTGCATTAATCAGCACAAGAATAATATATAATTACGACTGGAACTCCTTTGAAGACATACTGTTAAATTAATTTTAATCATTTTAATAGCATCTAAAAGAGAGAAAATAACTGAAGTAATACCATCAACTCCCGATTTACTGGATTTAAGTTTATTGCAGACCAATGGAAAAATTATGATCACAAACCATCAATATAAAATAATAATGCATGAAAGATACAGAATGGGAAAAGAAAAGTAATAAATTGTAAATATTTTTTACGTCATTTTAAGCTTTCTCATTTCTAATAAAGTATATTCTCCTGTTATTTCCATTATATTCTTTATATTTAGAATACTGTTTTAATTTACAAAACTAAATTGACTTATTCTGCACATGGATTATTTATTTTACACTTTTTTTACTGTTCTTGGATTAACTGTGATTTTAAGTTAGATATTACCCCAGTCAATTGGGAGTTGACTGTATTTCCTTTGAGTGTCATATTTATAAACCAGGTTTCTTTAGCCTCAAAGACAACAAAAGGATAACACTGCAATAATTCATAACACAAAAACAAAACATATACAGACTTTAAAAAGTGTAAATTACAGAAATTTATGTGCTGAAAGAAACATCAACTAGATACCCGACGTTTAACTTTATGATTTTTCTTCATTTAAATATTTTTTTCTGCAAAGATTGGGTTTGTACATAACTAACAACTCCTAAAAATATACTATATGATATTTCCATTGTTAAAATAATGCATAAATTGAAAATTTTAAGAAATTTTATACATAATGAAATTTAGAGGTCAAAATGTACATTAAAAAAGGCTGTTTTAGAATTTACTTATTTTAAAATACTTAATTCCAGTTAAAATATGATTTAAGTATTTTTAACACACAGAAGTGAATATAATATACAACTTCTAAGAAACTGAGGTAATTTCTGATTACCTGCATCCCCAATGAACAGCTGTGAAAAAGTACTGATGAGACGATGAGACAATGAGCCATGTTGCCAAAAATATTTATATGGCTATCCACAATGTTGCCAAAACGTATTTCTGTGGTAACACACATAGCATAGCAACCCCCTCCCCAGAGTTTTTTAACTTTTGCCAGTATGACAGCAGCTTATGATCTTTCCTATTGAAACTTTAACATTTTAGCATAGCGGTGGAATATATACTGCAATTTTTGGCGTCTTTGACAAAATCTCGGATTCAGCTGTCTGCACACATAGTATAATATGGTCCACTTAAAGGCATCATGCGCCTCTTTTTCCCTTTTCATTTTCAGGCTTTTTGGGGGCTAGGTTATACAAATTCTGTTTTTTTTTTTTTTTTTAAATAGCAAAAACAGATTACTGTGTATATGAAGAGAAGAGTACAAAAAACCAAGATGTGTGTTTTGTATGGGGGGAGAACACGAAAATATACACAACATTTTTTGCATCACTAAAAAAGGTAACAAAACAAGCATTTCTCTCCAAAACTGGCTGCAAGTTCACAACTTTTTATTAGGAGTGTGAATAAGCAGCAGGTACTAAAAATGGTTAGCAGAAAGCAAAGTACTGAAGACAAATTCCATATATTTTATGAATTACATCCAGAACATAAATTTCACATCATGTAATAATGATAATTTAAAAACTACATTTTGAATATAAATTATTAAGTATACAAATTAATATATGAAGCATAACAAATGCATGATGATGAACATAATATATGAAAAGTATCAAAGGATACTATCTAACAAGTTACAATTTGAATGCTTTAATTACCTGATGATTTATTAAATTTTTGCTTAATTTAAAATAAAAAGATTAAATGTTGTAGGATGGCAACAATAAAATAACATTCCTTTGAGGATTAAGCACTGTATAATTTAAACAGCAATATAGTTAATAACTTAATATTTAATAAACGGTTTACATAAATAAATTTTCTATTTGCTTGTAAGCAATTTTAAAGTAAAATTATTTTTGAAATTAAGTAAGTACATGTGCTGTATACTGTGGCTTATTTATTAAATATTGTAAATTTCACCTTTCCGTATAGCACCATTTGCAGAAGTGAAAAACTTATTTCTTGTTCTCCCCTTGCATACGCAACTGCCTAACAGCATACGCTATAGTCTGTTGGTTTAGAATAGGTGTTTCGAAGTCATTTCCTACAGTGCAGCTTGTCTCGTAAGCATGGTAACAACTGCAGCAGAAGATAGGCCAGTGGCAACTGTTTTTTCCCCCACTTCATTTCTGTTTATCATGTTTTGTCTTATGAAAAGTGCACAAATGAAGGGATTTCAACTACAATATTAAATTAGGAAAGGAAAATAAATGCTACAAAATGAAGAAGATACATGATCTAAATAAAGATGGCTCAAAAAGATTTTGAAGCACCTCTTTGAAAGCAACAGAATACAGCAAGGAACTACTATTTTCAAAGATCACCTTCAAAACATGCTTGTAGTAATCTTCAACAATAGTATGAAGAATGCCCACACAGCAAAGCCTTGCAGAGCAAAGATTTGTGGAATGCTATTTTGCACGTTATCTTAATGAACCTGAAGAACCTAATTGCTGCTCATACAGCAAACCCTTGCCAAGCACAGATGTGTGGAATGCTATTTTGCACTTACACGTTATCTTAATTCTTTCCATTTAATACGGCCAACACTAAAATTTCATTCATATGCAGTACGCTGTACAGCATCAGCCGCATTACTATAGCATGTACCCTTTACAACAAACCACCCCGACGTGTATTTGCCCACCCAGCTAACTGAGTGACCCAGGCTCAGCTGTGATCATTTTACGCCATTGGCAGAGCTATAATCATGTATTTACCAGTGCTTATCTTCTTCAGTGGATCAAGGATTCATAAAAATATTCAAAGTCCATTATCCTGGGCATATTTAAACTTCTGGAAATAACGCATGAAACGAAGGAAAGTTTAAAACAGTGTAAAATTTTGGAAGCAATTCAACACAAGCCAATGCAGAGAAATGATTAAACTTGGTTGGAAACACATAATGAAGCCAAAGAAACTGTACATATTGAAAAAACAACTGGCAGTGAAGATCTGGAAGAAGTCAAAGAATTAATCAAGATAGTCAACTGAGGAATGACGAGTGAAGAACACCAGCCAACAATAAGAGCAGCAATAGAGAAGTAGATAAGTGCCTTTAAGTTAGAAGTTAAACGAATTATTTAAAAAATCATAGGTACTGACTGAGTGTGCAATGGAAATTGACTTATGAAGAAAGAGGGCATTTTATGAGAGATACTGAAAACGCCTGCCCTCCTTACTGGGAAACTTACACGAGTTCCATCAGTCATTGTCCAATCAAAATTTGAAAGCTGTCTTCTGAGACAGCCTTGGCACAACTTGAGTTCAAGAAAGTGCAATATCTTACCAAATATGATAAACATCCATAAAAACAAAATGGACTACGATAAACAATAAATTAAATCAGCAATTCATTCAACACCTATACAAGTTATGTAATAACACACACACATAGACAAATTTAAAACAAATCTGCATTTATTTATTAAAGTACTTAATACAATTTTGTTAGCAATTTATTTAAAATAATATAATTCTACAGAACTTATTTACAATTATGTACATAATTTATTTAAAATAACAATATATATAAACAAGACAAAAAATTTGATTCATTATCAAACATATTGTAAAATTATTATTTTACTTAATAAAATTCTTTTAGTAATTTATTAAAAAAACATACATAAAGGAATTTTTTTTTTAACTTTTTCTGGTGGCCACAATTTAGCAACTGCTGGTAATAATGTCACAAATGTCAATTTCAGATTCTTTTTCCATTGATGAAAGATTGAAAATAATAAGCATAATGAGTATTTTACTACGAAATACAGCCATACTGACACTAACGAAAAACCAGTTAGATCACTAACTGTTTGTTTCTTGCACATGCACAAATGGATAACTGTTTGGTTCTTACACATGAGCAACTTGATTGTCACTTGTTTCTTGCCAATCCAGGAACACCCCAAATTTATTTTCTCAGTAAGGCCATTACTGAAGACAAGTATCCAAAAACTACCAGTTTATTTAAAAATAATTATATCATGTACCAACTTATTAAGCAGTAATAAAAATACCTTTAATTAACATTTGTTTCATTTAATTAAAACAATATTTATGTTTGTTTAAATTATACATATTTTCTCCATTTGAACTATACCTAATAAATTTGTTCCTGAGAAAAGTTAAGACTGCAGAGAACAATTTTGCTGTGCATGGTATGTATTAATGACGTAAATCCCACATTCTGCAACGGTTTACTGTACACTGATGCAGTATTTTTAAAAATTTGTTTATAAGATATCACACAGATGAAAAGTATAAAATGCTAACACAAATATAGAAGTTTTAATGCATAACTTACTTTGGATTAAAGTACCATCACCCAGATTACTATTAACATGTCATGCTACAGATAATTACAAAAAGTCTTACAAAGTACTACTATTGGAATAAAATTATGCCAACATCCCTAGCATTATGAGAATATTTCAAACATATTTTTAATTTTATATTTTATTTTTATACAAATTTTAAAAAGCTTTTCATATTTTAGGTTGAGCAAAATTAATGAGACCGAACTAAACCAGTATAATGAAATGTATACATAAAAAATCATTCAAAATTTCCCACACAGCAGTAAATATACTGCAAATGAAAAACTTAACTTTTTTTGTTCACAATGGATACAAAAATTCCAAAAACTTGTATGGTTTCAAAAGCTTTGAATAGGGCAAATATATCTTAAATAACAAATTCTAACCAATAAAAGAAATTCAGAAAACTGCAAAAAACAAGTTTAAAAAGATAAGCTGATTAAAAAATACAGCAAATTTGAGGAAAATAATTGTATTCAGTTTGTACATCAATTTGTTCATTCATATATTTTCCGCTTATTTTAGAAAAAATACCTTAGGAAATTCAAACAAGAAAAAACATTTTAGGAAATTCAAACCAAAAGGGGATCCCAATTTCATTAAACTGTTTATTTAATTACTGTTTTTAAATGTTCTGCTTATTTTTAATAAAAAAAATCTATGTTCAACATATTTACAGCACTATATATCAATAAAAGGAAAAAGAAAACTGAAGTTGGTATGTACAAACCCAATACGTATATAAAAAAGGCTAAAAAAAAACCTGGTATTTTAAAATATTGGCTGGAGTTCCCACAAGCAATACTAATTAAAAGATTTTGGCATTAAAAAAAGGATAACTATTATTATGATTAAGAGCTTAAGAGAAATGTTACACTCATTCAAATTCTTTCATTACAAACTGGAATTGATAAGCTACATCAGTAATTGATTTTAAGCAGGAAGCACAATGATTGGGCATCTTAAGAGAGTATGCCTTTGCAAAGAAAATATGAAAATAACAATATAATAAGCCATCTAGAGATCAAACCATGGACAAAAATATCAGAATTCAATGTTTCTAATTGCTTAGCCACTGATGACTTCCAATCAGTAAACTTTATTAAAATTTTACAACCGCAATTTTTTTTCTCTTTCTTTAGAATAAAATATTTGCATTTCAGCTCAAATTTAAATGGCTGAAAAGACAAAATGTGACTAATCAAGATACATATCTTTCAGACAACATCAAATTTGGGCTAAGAAAATTAATTTCAATTAGCATTTACTTTATGACATGGTTGGCGATTTTTGTCGATGGATGTCAAACTTTATAGCGTACTGACAGTTTTAACACTGTAATTCAAAATCTCAACCATATAGGGATGTATATTAAAATGATAAAATGATCTCATCATTCATATGTAAGTTAAAATAAGTGTACATAAATAACAGCACACATCATGTTCTTGAAACAAAATAAATAAAAACTTATCATTTAGAACTGTTATTTAATATTATTCTTATTTTTCAGATGGGAAAAGCGAGTTTTAAACAGGTCCACCAGTTTCAAATGACCATCGGAACAATGTAGCAAAATATTTCTGAAATTGAAAGGCTAATGAAATTATGATGGTCAAAGCAGTTAGAACAGTAGTAAATTGAAATACTTTAAAAAATACCTGTATTAGGGACAAAGCCTTCATTCTAATCATTCATGTATGGAATACTTTGATATCTGCCACCTATAACTACTGAACATCAGGTATATCTTTTAGTTGGATATATCTTTTTATCAGGTTAATTCATCATGCTTTGTTATCAAAACAAAGAGACAAGAAGCACAATGACGAGCTTCAAAGTACAGCCCATGGCCTCAGAATGTTGGTCCAACAGAATATTTGTGGATATATTGAAACATGAAACTGATTTACAATATTTAAACCACATAAATAAAAGGAATTGTTCAACTTGCAATATCTATAACTAGACACACAAAAGTTGCTACAGTTTTGATATAAATTATTAGCTGCTGCACTCCTACATGTTAAGCGGCTACCTGCCTGATGTAATAGGTATTATGCTACAGTCTGTAAACAATCGCCTGCACACTATAGCATACATAATAAATATTACATCAGGCAGCTGGTGATAATGCTTTGGCTCTTACTGCATTTTTTAATGATACCTTATTCTACTTGTAATAGTTAAGAGTTTATAATTCTAATTTTATGCTATGTTACTGCTTTAATTTTAGAAGCATGCTAACTTACTGGTCTAATTTTAGAAAACTTAGAATATATTCATAGCAACCACTTCCAAAAACTTGGTTAACATCAAGGTAACTTTGGCAGCAATCTAAGCATCATGGATTTCAGATTTCTCTGTATATTTCTAAAATAATATCCAATCTATAACAGTTTTATTTTCTATACGTAGTTTATATTTAGCTAATGTTGATTTCCTGTACCAAATATAAATAAAATGGCTGTTGGTAAATACACACCAGCTCCCTCATACTAATTTTCCACACTTATTCACATAGTCTCCCTGTACTTCAACACATTTTCTGCAATTATGTATAATTTTGATACAAGAACTACCCAGCTGACTAACAGCATTTCACAATTCTGTGGGAAAAAAATGGATATCTTCCATTTCATTATTTGGCAAATCTTAAAGGACTATTAAGTATAAAAAAAAAAAAGCATTGATGCTAAGAGAATAAGAATGAGTACATGGTTAAAAGAGCATGGTCAAGGCAAATATTACTTGGCAAATCCTGAAGACCCATTATTAAAATAACAAATGAAGTTGGCAGAATAAGACTGGGCAAATATTTTAAAGGAAATGTCTAAAGAACAGGAAGATAGTTACTACAGGAGAGCATATATGCATTGATATGTTAGGTACTTATGTTTTAATGCAACCACCTTGGCACAGTTGGGTGATTTTTTTCTAAATGAAAAGGTAAAAATTACTTAGCAAGTGCAAGTTCTGATTTTAGTGCCTTTAAAAAAAAATTGCTAAAGTATCAATATTTATCATAAGAGGTCAAATATTATCACTATTAAAAAAAAACTCTTAAACAATTTAAAACACAGATTTTAACAATTAAATAAGGTTTATGTGATACAGTTAAAAAAAACAATCTGAAAAGTTTCAGACTTTAACAACTGCCCAAAAGAATTTGTTAATGTTTTTTATACTCATGCTGGGCTCACAGTCTACCAACCTGCTGTTGCACACATTCCAATTAACCCTTTTTTAAATTTTTTTTATAGTATTACTATTAAGCATAGTTTTCTTCACACACCACATACAGTTAAGCAGCATATGTTTAGAATTCCTCATGCAGTGTTAAATGCTGGCATAAATTTTTCTATTTTTGGTAAGATGTTTTGGGAAAAAAAAAAAGTTTTTGCATTAACATTTTGTGTGTTAACTTTAAATATCATATTCTTCACAATTACGCCATATTAAATTCAACAGCAAAATCACAAAATATTTAAAAACTGCAGCATACCTTTAGAATTTCCAATATAAAGTCTTGTGTACTGGAGATAAAAATGCTTTATCCCATATGTTGTTACAGCATTCACTTTCAAATCACTAAGTTTGTTTATCAAAAATTCAATAAAGTTTTATAACATATGAAATATAAAATTCAGGCTTCCTGGTTCACACGTTCGAGTGTTCTAATTCAAAATTTGATGGTTCTACGTACGATAGTTGTTTTCTAACAATGCAAGGAACATATATGTAGATTTCTTAAAAAAAGGGGGGCAATTATACTCAGTGGCAACAATTTGAAAAGTGATTCATCACAGCGAAACCAACACAAAATCCCATTTTGAGACAAACAGCCTGTTTTGAGCTAAAAACACGTAAATTTTTCTTAAAATCCTTCTGTAATTTTTTTGCACTGTTTTTCTCCAATTGTACACGTTAATCTGTTTCTTGCTTTAAAAAAAAAGAGAAATTCAGAACTTTAGGCATTATGCACCAGCTACCTATCAGATGCAATTATAATTATTATCTTTAGTGATTTTGCAGAAAAGTACTAAATTCCTACAGAAATGTTACCTCATATTCTTCCATTGCTGGCAAATCTCTTAAGAACATATTTGAGAATCGAGTTTAAGGCAAAAATATCACAATTTCTCTATAAAAATCATTGGAACTTCGAGCACAAGAAAAAGCTAAGCATATTAAAATGGCAAGGTTGCTTGATTGAAGGATCATTATTAGCATGATTGCCTGAAAAATGGTTATGCACATGGTTGCCAGAGTTTGGCATATTCTGAAAATTTCGCAATTTCAATTAAAGTGGTTGCAATAATATGTTAAGTATCACGTCACAACAAAGTTCTGATGCCAAAAAACATTCTTAAAGCGAATGTTATTTAAAGATCAGTATTAGATTATCATGGATATTAACTTTTTAACCAATTTTTAATACAGGCTCTGCATACACTGATTGGAAATATCACTTTTTTAAACAACTGCATACTTAGAAAATTAAAGCATGCATTTTAGTTCAACTGAAAATGATTCAGATTTAGTTACTGAATTTTATCTAGTTGGATACATAAAAAAGGGGGGAATGACAGCAATTTATTTCAGGAAATTTATTCATAAATGATTAAGCTCTTTTACTCAGTAATCAAAGTATAGCCTAATACAGAGATACAATGGAAGGAACGTTTCCTAATTTCCTACTCTGCTCTTCATGCCTTTATTTGCATATTTTAAAAAGTTTAGATTTCACCTGAGTACTTTTATAACCTTTTGAGTATCATACGGATTTTAAATCATCAATGATCATAACAGATTCTACAGCAAAATTCATGATATCTTATAAAGTAATAGTACAAAATATAAAAATTTTGGCTTTTGATACCATCCTATGACTTTAATAATGAAATTTGATTGCTTCTTGTTCTAAAAAAAAAACTAACAATTTAAAAATTTTATGAATTGATAAAATTATTTTTTGAAGATAAGCATTAACTAAAAAAAAGTTGCAAATGATCAGAATTTTCTCAATTAAGACAGAAATCTGACACAATCTTACAGATCTTAAGTTTTTTATATGTAGAAAGGTTGATGCTACATAACTGAAAATTTTACATTCGTTGCTATTTGAAGGTATTTAAGAATCGTATTCTTATTCGTACATGGGGGGGGGGATTTAGAAATATGCAATCTTACAAAGAGTTTTAAAATTTTGGACAAACTGTTTAATTCTTCAGTTTTCATCTGGGAGTATTTTTTCACAACCACGTATTTCATATATTGATAGAGTATTTAAAATCACACCTAACAGTGTCTAAGAGTAGATTCTTAGAGTATACCATACAGATATGAAATCAGTTAAAACACAGAATAAGAATTCATTTTCAAAGTAAAAGAAGAAAAACCTGTTTCTGTCTTCTGAATAAAGGCAAAAGTTAAACAGACAAATTAGCAATATACAACAAACGTAGTAAAGTGCCATAATGGCTGTATCTCATACATGCTCTGTCTTTCAAATGCAACACTGTAATACATGAACATACTTTTGTACAGTTTCAGTGCATCTGTTGAGTTTTCAAATTATTATTATTCTCTAAAATGATTCAAATTCCCCTACTCTCATAAACTGGAATATTAAAGAAAGTATTTACAGAGTATCTAAAAAATTGCCTACGCTTTCATTCAATTTCCATAGCTATAAAGATAAAAAAACTAGAGGGATAAAAGAATGCCTTCATTTTTATCCTAGCAAAGCAGTTTTTATTCAGTTTTCTGAAAACTTCCCATTTCTCATGAGAACTCATTTTGTCCCAAGACAGAAAATGCAATGAATGATTCAGCAGTACTGTTCATCATTTATATTGTAATCACAATCCAAACAAAATATACTAGCATTTCAATGCTTTGAAATCATTTGCTTCTCATTAGAGCTCATGGTGTTCCCATAGAGCCGTAATATACTAGAGAGAGAAACGGCAACCCTGAAGGGGAACAGGAATGCTAACCACGTGACATATGGAACATTTCCCGAATCGTATTTCCCGCGAATCTTCCTTACCATTACAGCCCTATAGAGAATTTGTGAGAAGCAAGTGTTTGCGAGTACGCGCATTGTTTCAGACTTAAAAAAATGGTACTTTCGTGCTCCGCATATGGATGTAATTCCAGATACGTGAAAGGTGAAGGAGTAACATTTCACAGATGAGCTTTTTCTAAAGTTTTAAAACCTATTTTTTATAAGATGTAGAGGTGTTTTAGCCACTCTACTTGCCGTTTTCTAATAAAAATAGATTTTCTAATTTTATATAATATATGCATACTTGAAATAACATTTAAATAAAAGTATCTTAATATATATGTATGTTTTTAATAACTGCGTTCTGAAAAAAATGTTAAAATTTTAGTAATATGATATAATTTTAATTAGGCTAGTATTCTGCTTTGGCGACATTTTTTGTACGCCAACAGACTTTACATTTTTTGTTCGCCAACAGACTTTGCTTCAAATGCGTTTAGTTATATATTCTTTGTATGCGTTTGCTTATGCGGACATGTACGAAGTAGTAATGTATGTATTTAATACTTGGTAATGTCGATACAATACACTGTGTAAGAACTGCATAAAATTATGATTTTTTTGACATGAATGACCTTATTTTATCCGCTTTTCTTGCATCCAAATACTATGACAAATATGTTTACTTTCAATCACGTATTTTTTTTCTTATATCATGTTTCTGGCATTTATTTTAATATTAAGAATTTGTTAGGTATTAGGAAAATAATCATTATATAGCAGTTAAATTTCAAAACTTTAATAATTTTAAGTTTCTTTTTAAAAATAATGAACATTATTTAAATTTTACCTTCTAAAATTATTTAAAATAGTGCGACTACGTTGTGCAACGTGCATAATATATTTATTTTTGTTAGTAAAAGGAAGTCTTAATTTACCACATTTTTGTTTCATAATTTATTAATTTACCCCTCTCTCTTCCTTTTAACTTATATCGGCTATATTGACATTCATTTTTACTTTATTTAATTTAATATCTTTCTCACTTTGATTTGCCTGCTACGTAGTTCTCTATAATACACCGTATTAACATTAAATTTCCTTTTCGTATTAACATTGATTTTCTTTTTTGTATTATTTTCTGTTTCCACTCATTTTACTTATGTTATCTATTTTTTATTTTGTCCTAAGCACTAAAAAAACCTTCTATTTTTTATTTTTTATTTCACAGACGGGAAGCGGAAGATTAATGAGTATGCTTTATTCATAATCATGAGCTAAACTTTAACGAATTTTTGATTAAGAAACTCGACGATTTCAAAGCGAGTAGTGGCAACGCACTAGGGAACAAAACATTTCTATCTCCAGCGCGCGA
>KK116573.1:265391-284604 GCA_000611955.2 Stegodyphus mimosarum
TATAACAGAATATTTGTTTGTCCTCTAATAACTCAGTTACTACTACAGCTATCATCACCAAAGTTTCTACAATTCTTTTCTAGGTTCTGGAAAAGGTCGCCGTCCACTTTTCTCAGAGGGGGGGGGGAGGTAAAATCAAAGATATTAATTAAAAACTCAAAAAACAACCATCTTCGGCCTCACTTTTCCGAGTAGCAACAATCTCGCAAGCTGCAGATGAAAATCTACTTTATTTCGAAAAGGACTGCCACTGCTCGGTTTCAAATCGTAGAGTTTGTTACTAAAAATTTTTTAAGTTTTACGATGAAATAAAAATGGCATTGCCAAACATTAAATACATTATTCCCTATTCCATAAATTCTTGGGAAGCCATTTCGACTGTTCCCATCTTTGTACGACTTTAATCAGCCAAGATGTAAATTAAGAACTCTGAAAACACTAATTTTTGCACTCAGTTGTGCTAGTGGCAACAGTAGCGTGTCGGAGATAAAATGCTTTATTTTGAAAAGTATTGTTGCTACTGCTGGCTTTCAAATCGTACACTTTGTAAATAAAAAATTTTAAAGTTTTACAAAATCTATACATATAAAGATGAATGTCTGTTTGTTCGTGCTATTAATTCTGATCAATTACGATAAATTTTTTAGCACATTTAATCGACTAAAATTGAATGTAAATGAAATATTGGATGGAACTTGAGCTTTTATGACCATTTGATTAGAAAGATGAAAATGATTAAAAACTGCATGCCATTGCTGCTGATATAATAAGAGAGAATTAAGCTTATTTTTCTACCAAAATTTTTTATGTGGGTTCCATATCGCGTCAGACTGAAAAATGTAAGACTATGAATCGTATTTTCCACATAGTTATTAAGAGAAGGATTACAGCGATATAGTTCATTCTCATGTTAGATGCATTACTCTCAATCTAACTTAACTGGCAATAAGTACTTCCGCTAGTATACATATATATACGCATATACATTTCTTACTGTTTTTCCTTATGAACCTTCCCCCCCTCCCACCGGACTCCTTTTTTCTTATGAAATTTTACCAAAATATTGAAAATCCGTTAGTAACTAATCACATCTTAATAAATATTTGGTCTACCAGCTCCTCGGAATTTTAAAAGAAAATGATATTCTAAACTAGGGCAAAATAAAATGCCATAGAAAGCTGGAAAAATAATAAATTTCTGAAAAGTTTAGAAAAATAATACACACAAACAGAAAAATCTTTTCACAGTTAAAACAGAATTATGTAAATTTCAAACACAATTATATAAAAACACAGTGACAATATTAATTTTATTCGCATGCAATAAAAGCTAGTATACCTTTGCAAAATTCTGAAGACTATTAATTTAATTACTAGCCTCAGATGGTTTTACTTTTACAGAAGTTTTCTCCATACCACTTTTAAATAATTCTTAAATAACATTAATCGGTAAAAGTTTACAATTGGGTGCCCCTTTTTTTTTGGCGATTCTTTTTTGACGCCAAGGTCGGTGCCAGAAAAGCACAATTTCAAGATGGCCACTACACAAAACCAAAATAAGAAGTCAAAGAATTGCACAAACTCTGTGTCCATGTACACATTGACCTATTTTCACTTGAAAAAACATCAGAGAATTGCACAAACTAGTCACTGCACACTGCTTTGATTTTGTCCATGTGCCCATCTATTTATTTTCACTTAAAAAAATCAAGAAGCTAAAATCAGAAATGGGGTTTCATCGCCAAAACTGAACAAAATGTTTCGCCAATCGAAAGGGCACCCAATTCTACACTACAGCCGATTAATCTTCTTTAATTTCACATTAAAGAATGTCACTTAACATGCCACTACCATCCTGAGATCTTGAGGGCCATTTTCAAATTTTGCTGACATTTGCAACAATATTTTACATGTTGTCCCAGAAGAAAAAGAAAGAAAATTCAAGATAAATTAATATTTAAAGTTTAATCTGTGCAATGCATTGCATAAAGATGACTATAAATATATTTCTATAATTTAAAATATAAAAAAAAATCTGAAATGTTTCAGATTTTAAATTACATCCAAAGGGGCGCTTTTTTAACATTTTGTGCGTTACCTTTATTTATTTAATATCATGTTCTTCGCACTTAAACCATAAAATTCAATTAAAGAACGATAACATAAAATAATTTTAAACTCAGCATATCTTAAGATTTTACTATACACAGTCTCACACGCTGAAGATAAAAATGTTTTACATGTACAATATTGGATTGCTCATTTTGAAATCCTTGAGTTTGTTAATCAAAAATTCGGGGATGTTTTACAAAATGCAAAATCGAGAATGAAACAAATTCCAAATTTGGGCTTCCAGATGCCCATATATGCAGCAGGATTACGTCATTCAAAATTTGATGGCTCTACGTACTGTCATTTTATCACAATGTGAGAAATACACATACATTTATGCACATTCTTCATTATTTAATTTCTTTAAATACAGGGCTTCAATATTTGGTGGCAACAGTTTAAAAAGTGAATAAACATTTAATGTTTATGAAGCGAAATCACAAAACAAAAACAGTAGTCCATCAGGGACAAAGTCCCTTTGGACTAAAAATCAATTGAAATTTTTTAGATATAAATTTATAAAATCAATAAAAATTTTGTTTCCCACTTCATGTCAAATCAGTTACCTTGAGATTTTTTTTACCCACAATTTGTAAATCTGCCTAAAAAGGGTATATATTCAGTGACATAGATACAACTACTCAAGCTAAGCTTCACTACTTTGAATACGTATTGTCCCCTTTCAGCAGATTTACAAACTAATTGTGGGTAAAATAATCTCAAGGTAACGGACTTGACATGAAGTGGAAGAAAATTATTTTTATTGATTTGTTAAAACTTTTGTAATTAATTTTTATCGTGAATATAATACGATATTCACGATAATAATATCGTGAATTATTATAATTAATTTTTATCGTGAATATAACGCACTAATAGTTCATATTGAAAATAATTAAGGGTCTTCATTTAAAAAAATAAATTAGGTTACAAAACAAAGAAGTTGAATAACATAGAATTTGAAACGGACAGACATTTTTGGCTATGAACACACTTTTTAAGACTTATATCTAAAAATTTCAATTGATTTTTTATATTTTAAACTATAGAAATATATTTATAATCATATTTATGCAATGCTCAAATTAAACTGTAAATATTATCTTGAATTTTCTTTCTTTTCTTCTGGGACCACATATGTAAGCAACATTTGAAACGGGTCTTGAATATTTTACTTCATTTGCATACTACGAATAATTTCAGATTTGGTAACCACGAAGACAGCTCTCACATATCCATGTTCACTAAATATTATGGACTATCTTAAAAAGAGGTTTTAAAAATATCAAAATGCCTTTAATAGGCTCTTTAACCATAAATTTTGTACATCAAAATAAACATTATCAACTTTTGTATTACAGGAAAAATTATATTATAAATTTAAATTACAAATCTACTACAAATTTTTTAAAATTCTGTATCTTTATTGTATTCTATATTTATTCATTTCATAACAGTTTATCTTTTCTAACAGTAACATGTTTACTTTCTTAAAAATAAAAGCAAAATATGTAATGTGCAACAATAAAAATACCTGATACACAAAGCTGAATATATTATTATTATATATATAATTCTATACCTATGGTAAATCCATCTAAAAAATAGAAACACACGATTCAACTGAAATAAATTTTAAAAAACTTTATAAGAAGACGTGAAATATTTACTTACCATCTGATTCAGCTCGCACTAATAAAGACATGCCTTTAAGGCGATCTATATATGATGAGGATACATGACCAGTACCCCTGTCATCCCACTGACGGTCTGCATTGAGTGCATAAAGTTTTACACGTCGTTTCGTATCTGCCATGCTGTTCTTATCTTGAACAGATTCAATTAATCCACATTGTCTTATATCCACATTTTTGAAGAAACAGAAAATAACTAGAAAAAATTTATTTCACTATTAGATAAAACTCTGAATTATAGAAATGTTATAAATATCTACTGCACAACGTGAAACCGCATTAACAGTCGATTTTGTATGGAATGGATAGTTAGAAAAAGATCGGTTTTCAGTTCCACAATATTTTTGACACATAACATATTTTCTTAAAAATAATCACTTTCAATTAGGCATATTCTGGTACATTTATAAACAGCTGATAATTTCAATGACGCCGACTTTTAAAACCAGTATCTCAAATGTAGATAACTGACTTGGTGTCGAAATAAACAGCTTTATTTTAAGTCATAAAATAATCAAACTAAAATCTTTTATCAATATTATAAGTTTTAACTTGCACAAGGTCTTTATAATCGACTCACTTTTCTCAGACGAAATGCAAAGCCATTTGCACATTTTACTAAGTTGAATGTAAACATTAGTTTCACCACTAATTACTACTCACCAATTTTAAAATAACAGCTTTCTTTCTCAAAATACCATACAATATCAAATCACCGCATCCAGATTCACGTAATATATCACGCACATCTCGTATCAACAAACATCAGCGAGTTTATTTAACGGTGCACAAGTATTCTTACACAGTTTAATGACGGTCAACAGTTGCTCCAAAGCTTTCACTCTAGATTCCAAAACACCGCAAAGAAACATGTTAAGAACATTATCACATAGTATATTCAGCAAAAATAGCCTCTTCGTTTGAATTCCACTTAACATAAGATTAAAATCGTTAACCTTCCAACAACTTACACGAAGTTAAAATTTATAAATACAAGTATCACTCGTTAGGTTCCATTCACTATCATACCATGACAAGACGCCATATTGCAATGAGCTCGAAGCATCTACGGGGTTAACAAAGTACTATCATGGCGCCGCGCCAATTTTCCAAGGTAAAATTAACATTGTTTAAAAGCATAATTTAAAAATTTCGGGAAACATTTGACCTTACAAAAATTTATATTTGTCTTTGCAATAACAATTACTGAAACATACTTGTTTACATAAATATGTTCTTTGAGACTTCCGATAATAGAAAAGTACTTTTACTTAAACTTCCAAAACGAAAGTGTGCGAACTCCTGTTATCACTTATAGCAAAATTTTGAAGCAACATTATTGTAACATCGGTGGATTTACCGATGAGGTAAATATTGTGAGTTACTAGAAATTTTATTGCCAATCGAAGAGAGAAATCACGAGGAAGTAACTTTAAAACAGAAACGCTTTGATCCTTAACTAAATTCTAAAATTTTGGCTTTCTTTAGGCTGGATAGGCGTAAGATGTAAATAATGAATTCAAAAGAAACTCATAGATATTTTAATAACTATAAATATTTACTTTTCATATTGTTGAATTGTTTTTGGAAACGGTGGCTTTAGCGTAGAATTGGGTGCCCCTTCAATTAGCGACAAGTTTTGTTCAGTTTTGGAGATTAAACACCATTTCTGGTTACCAGGATAATTTTTACTTTGTTTTAGCCTTTTTTTAAGTGAAAATAAATCGCTGTGTACATGGGCAAAGTTAAGGCAGTGCGCGATGCCTAGAATGTGCAATTCTGGGATTTTTTTTAAAGTTAAAATAGATCGATGTGCACATAGAAACAGACTGGTTGATGCATATGGATTCTTTGACTTCTTATTTTGGTTTTGAGCAGCGACCATATGGAAATTGTGCCTTCCGGCGCCGATCTTGGTGTCAAAAAAGAATCGCCACAAAAACAACGGGCACCCAATTGTAAACTTTCACCGAAACAGTTTTTACATTCGATTTCTTTTTACAATCCAACGTTTTTGTTTTTTAAAAAAAGTCAGTTTTATTACTAGGTTGAATAATAAAGGATTTAGTGTTAATATGCTTGTATTATTCATAGTTCAATAAAATACCATTAAGGTAATGTTTCGCATGTTATTTACGTTGTCTCAGCTAAGAACCAACAACTGGTGACCCAAAGCATTCGACCTTTTTCATTTAATGTAACTACGAAAAGCGAAACAGAAGTAACTACGCTAATGGGTACGAAAGCGAATAAAGTAAGCATAAAAATAACATCATTACGGCGAGAAGACCCGACATTTTGTCTTACCGAGTGGAAGCTCAGTTTGGAATAAATAACATCGCCATTGAAGGAACTGTCATTTAACCTTTCATTAGTCTCGCCCTGCTTTACGACATAGTTAATTGCGTTGTACAATTGAGGGTGTTTCTCGTTTTTGAAAGCCTAGTGAAATTTATTCTAGTTTAAGATTTAAGATTCTTTGGAGATATAAAGTATTAAACAACTTATTCAATCAGTAAAATTTATTCAAAAATAATATAGCAACTAATTCTACAAAAATAAAGTAAAGCAAATGAAAGTAAATTTGTAAAAAACTTCTATAGGATCTACTTATTCCAGTATCGCATATTCAAGACAAAAATATTATATTAGATACTGTCTGATTCAGCACCATCTAACTCTGAACAACAATTTTTACAAACGTCACAGTCATCAAAAAGTGTGGTAACATGTTCAAACATAAGTATTTATGTTAATAAATACTTATGTCTTTAATAAACAATGGGAAATACAAAGTACACGCATACTTTGTATTTCCCATTGTTTATTAAAGCGCGCTTCTTCTAACTGGAAGTTGAAAATGAGAACAGATAGAAAAGTGTAAGTTAAAATAAAACTTTGTTAGTTTAACTAAAACCTTAAATACTTCGCGCCAGAATTGGCAAAAGTTGAACTACTGTGGTCCAGACGGACCATGTTGAAACTTGCAATTTAAAACTTGGTCAATTTACAGACGAAAACTTGCTTTGTACATAACACTTCATCTGTTTTTAGTACATTTAGTTTCATCTACATCTTACTTCTTCAAGCAAAATCTGGAAGGAAAGAAATTTTAGTACAACATAATAACAGTAAGTTCTAGGTAACAGGCTTTATTTTCTTACCCGTGTAAATTCGCACACACAAATTATCATTCAAGCAAAATTAATTTCCTTCCCCAATGCTCTCCACCGGTGTTGGATGAAAAGCGAACTGCAAGTGTGTGTGTGTGTGTGTGTGTGTGTGTGCGCAGTTCTGTAACGGCGAAAGTGTTTCTTGAAAAATCTTTCTGAGCTTTCTTAGCTCGATGAAATCTTGAACTTGGGGCAGTAGCCTAGGAAGTATAATTTGAATAATTTCAGGATCCGGGCGACTTCCATACAAAAGCTTGAAAACTTGAATTTGTCTCAAAATGAAATTTGGCAAATCTTCTATTTTTTCCTGATAACGACTAAAAAGTTCCGCCTCCAGTCTGGCTCGAGCTCGTACTATAGGAAATGCTTTCACCAAGGAATTTTTGAAATTTTCATACGTGTATGTGGGGCTTCCCGCTTCCTCCAAGAGATTCTTTTCGATACACTTGAACCAATTCAGTGCTTGGCCCTTCAAAGCGCTGGTGGCAAGAGTGATTTTCTGAAATTCGTGCCCTGGATATAGCATGAAATGGGAGTCTAGCTTTTCCAGGAAATTAATTACGGCTGACTAGCCGTCAAAACTTGCCTCTGGCTTCATGGCTGCCCGCATAGTTTGTACAATGTAGCCAAATCCTTCTAGGGCAGGAGGGGGTATCTCAGAGTTCTGCACAGGTACTGCAGGTATCTCAGGTTCGTCTTCTTGTCTTTCAGGCCATCCTCTTATTTTTCTTCGGGCGCCAGTGTCAGAACTGAGTGTTCGGTGCATATTCTTGGAAAACATCTTCGTGAACTCCTTAAATCCTGATCTGGAACAGGGAGTTGAATGCAGCTATGTTGTGCGGTAGAATATTGTGATTAAATGGTAGAAGAACTGCACTTTAAAAGGAATTAAAATCCTCTTTTATTAAACCACAATTATTTACAACCACTTCCCAACTCTGGAGGGCTACAGAAAATAAAGATCGCACTTGGGTCTAAAATGAACAATCAAATTAATTTAAACTGAAGCTAAATAGAAATTAAATAGTCGTTGTTCACAGAGCTATAACGCGAGGTTGGCCTCTAAACTAAATGGTGCGTAGCAAGATTTAACTAATACTGACGCACTTGGAATTACTTCAATAAGCAACCACGTAAAAGCGCTACGGCTTAGAATTTAAATACTAGCTAGTCAGGAGAACGTTGAATAGAGTACCAGTGGTCTGAGACTAAAAGCTCTCACACACTGAAAGGTTTCTAACTTTCGTTAAATACTACTTGGCTCCACTTCAAATTAGCATAAAGCTGAAACGCGTGCTTATTCTAACGGGAAGTTGAAATGAGAAGGGATAGAAACATCTAAATTAAAATAAAACTTTGTTAGTTTAACTAAAATCTTACAAACGTAGTTCGGATATAATTTCAGATATAGAATTCCATAACATTTCTGTCTCATTTGAAGTTAATTGATGTAAACAATCTTTCGCTAATAAATCGTCCGTTACACTTTCCATAGAAGTCCATAAAATCATCCTCTACAGAAGGCGTTTCTTGGTTCATCAAAGAAAGTCGGTAACTCTTCCGTTTCTTGATGGGTAATTTATAATCATCATCATCCTCATCATCCTCGATCGTAATGACTTCAATGTCTCTTTTGCGGGGACAAAGATCGTCTACTTGAAATGTTGTATAGGATGTTGGGGTTTGGAAACCCTCTTTTAACTTCTCCCAAAGAATAAGTGGGCACCTGTCTATAAGAAACTGACTCTTTTGTGTTGTGAGAATAAGATAATGGGTCTTTGGGGGAACTGCATAGTATCCGAAAGGTCTTAATACATACCGTTTACATTTTTTCTCCTTGAACGCTTTAAATTCCTTGGGAATTAGATTTAAATCGCCGGATTCATAATAGACGATCGGGGAGGCTGTAGTTTGATAAATATGAACTTCGTCCTCGGCTGTCGTTGTCAGTCCAAACGTGAAATAACTCTTCGTGAGAAAAATATTTTTCCATAGGAAACTCATTCTTAAATCTGTATATTTCCGTCTCATTTCAATGGGTCGGCTTAGAACTTGATCCACCCGGTCCCAAGAGAAGGGTTTGCAATCTTTAGTCTTTTGACTGCCCTCCAAATTCCTTTTCATACTGAGTGAGTAATTTCGACGATTCCTCAACATGCCTAAAGTAAACTTTGTTAGCCTGTAAATAAGGTATAAATTTGGTACCATGAGTAGCCAAAAGGACTTTTAGATTTCCAATTTCAGAGAGGGACATCAAATCACCAGCGCTCGAAATAGCCTGGGTCTTGGAAATGTCTATCAGGGACATGACTACGCTTCTAATGGAGCTGTTTCTCAGCTTTTATAGTCAGTCAGGCTTTTTTTTAACAAGAAAAACCAGTGACGTGTTTCTCTCCCTATATATATAAACAGCGAACCAAGAGCCACGTTTAGATATCATGGAAATCACCACGTGTAATCCTTTCCGATATAAAAATTATCAGATTTCGTTCTTTATGATCCAAGAATTTGTTTATTTGAAAGCCTCGGATGTTTCGAAATGTGTGGATTATAGTTTATTGGGTCCCACAACGTTGCAACAATATTTGAAAGGTGAAAATATTTTAACGGCTCGTGGAATTTCTGTCTTGGACGAACGAATTTCGTTAATGAAATGAGCTAAATATCAATCGACAACCTTTTTTTAAACCTTTCGCAAATTAATAGTATAATGGATCATCTTAAGAAGAAAAAGGATATAAAATTTAGCGATTGGTTGCACCAAATCTTGCACGAATCCCTGATCAAGACCGATGATTATTATATTCTCAACAATGATCACCTTAACTCTTTTATAAATTTTGAAAAAAATGTTGAACAAGAAAAGATTAAATGGTTGAAAAATTATACCATGGTTCCATTAAAAGAGAAAATTCCATTAAAAGAGCTTATAACTTTTGCAGAGAAAGATACTCAAACAGATCCTATGGTATTTACTATTTTCATTGGAGAATCCACAACATAAAGTTTTCAAAAAAAATTTAAAACATATTTATTAAAAAAAACTTTTTGTTAATTTTATAATGTCTTTAGACATTATAAAATTATCTTTTCCTTTTGACAATCCAATTTTATCAATCCAATTTTACCAATCCAATTTTAAGAACCCAATTTTACCAATCCAATTTTACCAATCCAATTTTGAGAATCCAATTTTACCAATCCAATTTTGAGAATCCAATTTTAAGAATCCAATTTTGAGATTCCAATTTTAAGAATGGAATCCAAAAAGGGATAAGTTAATTTTTATAATGTCAAATACATTATAAAAATTAACAAAAATTTTTTTTAATATATGTATTTTAGAAAAATTTTATTTCTTTCCAGACTTTTGTGCCTTTAAATAATCATGATACCAAACCACTTTTTGTAAAGCACAATGAGAAAAACCATTTGTATGGTTGGGACAAGCAACACACTTATTGTATTTTAAAATTTTTTGTCCGAAAATGCAAGAAATTGATCTTTGCAACAATTTTTCTAAAAACTGCCGTTTCGTTTCTCCTCGCACCCAAATAATGGAGAAGGATTCTGCCAACATATGTACGTCGGACAGTCAGAAAATTAGTTGCACTCCTTCGTAAAAATTTTCTGTCAGAGGCTATTTTGATGAAACTTTGTGGCAACACTTCAGACATGCACCTGTATCGTGTGACGTAGCGGCTTCCACGTGGCAAGTTTAGCTTTTCTGATAATCAGTCTCAAACATGTCTCGACGGCTGGAAATAGCATCCAAATTGGAAATGCGCGCAGTGATTCGCTGTTTTGTGGGCAAAAAGCTACAACTGCACTGAAATTTATGGGCAGTTGCATGAAGTGTATGGTGAAAATGCAATGTCACGCCAAGCTATCGCGAAATGGTGCAACATGTTTGAGAATGGACGTACAGATATCGACGACGCTGAGCGAGAGGGAAGACCAGCAACTGCAACAAATTCGAAAATCGCTGCGCGCGTGAATGAATACATTCTTGCAAACAGACGCATCACGATAAACAAAATCTCAAATGAACTTGATATTTCTCATGGAAGTGTGCACAAAATTATCGCCGATCACCTTGAATTTCGTAAAGTTTGTGCTCGATGGGTGCCACGTCTATTGACGGAGGAACATAAAGGAAAGCGTTTTGAAAGTGCATTTGCATTTCTGCAACGTTACTAAACGGAAGGAAACGACATTTTGGACAAAATTGTGACAGGAGATGAAACTTGGATTCACCACTTCTCACCTGAAACGAAACGCAGCTCGCTCGAATGGAAACATTGCAGTTCCCGACACGAAAAAAGTGTCGAACTGTTCCATCTGCAGGAAAGGTGATGATGACCCTGTTTTTCGATAGAGAAGGCGTGGTGCATACAGAGTTCATGCCGAAGAGATGCATTAATTAATGCATCTTCTTATTGTGAAACACTAAAACGATTGCGAAAATCACTTAAAAATCGACGGCCAGGTAAACTGTCGAAAGGCATTGTGCTCCTGCATGACAATGCAAGACTGCATGCAGCAAAACAAACGTGCGAACTTCTGAAAACTTTTAGGTGGGAAGTGTGAAATCACTCTCCTTATAGCCCAGACCTTTCACCTAATGACTTCCATGTGTTTGGTCCACTGAAACAAGAACTTTCAAAGAGACGGTACCATTCGGATACCGAAGTTAAAGCTACAGCCCAACGATGGTTATCGGATATTGGACGCGATTTCTTTGCAGAAGGCATCGAAAAACTTGTACCACGCCTAGACAGATGCTTAAATAATGGAGGCAATTACGTTGAAAAGTAGATTTTGAATGCAACTTTAAGATACAAATAAAGTTATTGTAAAATTTCGATATTGTTTTGTTTTCTTAAGCAGTGCAACTAACTTTTTGACTGACCCTCGTAATACCCACGGGAAACAGCTGTAGGGAATTTCTCCTTCGTACCAAGATAAGCCATGTTAATAATCACTTGCCCAAATAGCCGTTCGTTTTTCTTTTTGAGTAAGCATCTTCCAAGGAAACGGGGGTTTAAAAACAAATACCCCTCGGGAAGTGCCATCGGAAGTGATATAGGCCAACTCTTTCACAATAAAGGATTCTTGAGAATCGTAAAAACCTTCAAATTCAAGTATAAGTTCCATGTTCTCTTTCTCTTTAGACTCCCCCCTCCTTTCAGAAAAACCCAAAAAGTTATCGAAAAAAAATTGGCTTGAGTAAAGGAAAAAGCACATTGGAGTCATCTTTTCCAATGTATTTTTACCTTAACTCAACCCAGATTCTTTCACCTCCTTCATAAAGAGGAAATCCCCAAACCCTTTATATAGACCTTATTATTATTTTTTCCAAAATTGGCTTTATTTAAAACCAAAAAAAAATCGGTCTGAAAGGAAAAGAGTGCATTTGGAAAAAAAAGTCATTTTTCCCCCATGCACCGTTTCCCTCCAGACCGATTTTCTTTTCCCTTTCTTTCCACTTCTTAGATCCATCCTGATTCGATAAAGATGTGATACATAGACAATTTCGCCATATCTTTGATAAAGATATTTTGTTTAGAAGAGCTGATTTTCAATAGAGGCAGTCCATCAACATTTTCACCGTCCTCTTCTAATGGTGAATGTTACCAATGAACTTTAAGCATTTGTTAAATACTAGCTGTAAAATACTAGTTGACTAAACAAATTAGGCATTGCGTTGTGTTTTTATTTTAAATTTCGTTCAACAACTCGAAGAGCCTTGCTAATGGTGAAGCTATGTTGTGTTATTAGAAAATTCAAGTAAACACATGAAATCAATAATACTAACTTAGTTTATTACTTTCCTTAAAACACTGATATCAAACAAATTTACTACCATAAAATTATACTGGTCCCCGGGAACTACCAACATTAATTTACACTCACGTTTGTGAAAATTGCAACACCAAGAAGGAATCGTCATAATTGAATGCAATTTAATACACAGTTGAGTGGTAGTGGTACAAATAAATGATTAAATGTTCAAAGCAAACAAACAAGAACAAGAGATCAGAATCAGTATTTTGTGTGGCCACCACGCGCCGCAATAAGTGCTGCTACACGACGTGGCATGGAGTCAAACAAAGTTTGAATGTCTGACTGAGGAAGAGCATTCCATATCGTTTGTACGCGTACCCAAAGTTCGTCTGCAGACGCAACAGGACGAGGATCACGAGCAAGACGCCGACCAATGACATCCCACACATGTTCAATTGGCGACATATCCGGGGAACACGCAGGCCAAGGAAGAAGCTGTACCTGCTGCGCTGCAAAGAAGGATTTAACAATCCGAGCAGTATGAGGGCGGGCATTGTCCTGTTGAAATACAGCGCCTGGCAAGCTTTGAAGGAAGGGAACAGCTTCGGGCTGTAGAACTTCACGGATATACCGGTTGCTGTTCAGATTGCCCACAATTCGTAGCAATTGAGATCGTCTATGATATGCTATGGCGCCCCAGACCATAACTCCGGGTGTTCGTCCACTGTGGCGTTCGATAATGCACTCCGGAAGGTGGCGTTCACCGGCATAGCGTCTGACACGAATGCGGCCATCATGGTACCACAAATTAAAGCGGGATTCGTCAGAAAACACGACATGCTGCCAATCAGCACGCCAGTCTCTATGCTGATTGGCCCATTGTAGCCGCAGGCGGCGATGGTCGTGCGTTAGGGGGATCCTGTATAAAGGAGTCCGTGCGCGCAGTCCACACTGCAGCAGACGTCTACGAATTGATGAAGCACACAATGAAACACCTGTAGCTATTGACCACAGTGCTGCCAATTGTCTAGAGGAAGCTGTACGGTCCGTCCGCGCCATGCGGACCAGGTGTCTATCATCGCGAGCTGACGTCACATTTCGGGGTCCACTCCCGGATTTCCGAGTTGTCCGACACTCGTCCGTCCACTGCTTCCAAACGCGCATCACTGTGCTGCTGTTACGCTGCACACGAGAGGCTACTGCACGATACGACAATCCAGCTTCACGAAGGCCGATGATTCTCCCTCGTTCAAACTCTGTAAGTTGTTCAAATCTCGCTCTCTTTCGTCGACGAGGCATAAGTACAGATTGAGTTAACGTTTACCACTAGCAGATAACCACCGATAACCATACACGCCTCGCTACAGCCGTCTATTTATTCGGATCCATCAGCCGTTCAGAGGGCGCTGCTCAGCATACGCATGCGCTACGGATTTGCAATTCTAATCATTTGCATATCATGGGCTACTTTGCATTTCCTGAAAATTTCAGCTCACTCGCGTAAGTCCTTCATGGTGTTGCAATTTTCACAAACGTGAGTGTAGAAATCAAATTGCTAAACATTTATATAGTTTTTCACAAATACTGCGAACTTAGACAATAACCACTTCAATTCAAAACTATCTGTTAAGAAATAACTATTTTCATGAGTTAAGATATAAATTAAAATTTTCTATTTCATTTTTCAGTTGTAAGGTTCTTACACCTTACTCATCCAAGAACAAGTAAAAATTCTAATAATTAAGTACAGAGTTAAATATTTATAGTATTGCACCAAAGGGAAAAATTTTAGATTTTAACTACAGCAATTTAAGACTGCTCACAAATTTCTTCAGATCTCAGTTAAATCAACAAATCCTCAAAGATATTAAAAGATTTAAAACTTCTACATTTCAAATTCTTTACAGCAAACATTTTACTTAAATAAAATCTTGATTTCTGATAATAATAAAATCCTTTTTTAAAAAAATCCAAGAAAATAATTAAACCAGTGAATTTTGAATGAAAGAAAATTTCTTTAAGAATTTAAGTTAGTATTAAAAGTTCAAAAAGAAAAACTTCTTAACTGATGGATGATGTGAACCTGGAGATGTAGGAACGAAAACTACCCGACGGCAGCATGGCGGAGACCGAACATTCGAAGAATACCCAGTACGCAGGAACTTTAAGTTTCATCGAGCGGCTTCCTTCTGTATTATGAACTTCAGATCCATCATGAAACTCAGGTCGGAACACAGGTAGCTTGGACGGGTTGAGCTTTCTGTTCTTTTTAAATTGAAGAGGCGGACGGAGTCTGACGAGCAAAATTTAGACTAAGAAAGTTCATCCAACGGTAGAATTGATGAAGAATAAGTTCCTTTCCATTTTTGAAGGATTGTTATTTCTATTGAAGTTGAAGAAGAAGCATGGAAATATATTTTTCTTTCTTTTTTTTAAGTACGTTATTTTCGATTGTAGTATTATTTCCTTTTCATTGTTGAAGAACTATTAAAGTAAAGCTTAGAAGCCATGAAGAAGCAAGTGACAGGAGCCATAAGCCCCCGATAAAAAAGCAAATTCATCCTCCCTGTTGTAAAAACCAAGTGCTCAAGGCACCCGAGAAAATATCTTCTCGTCGGCCGAATGCAAAAGCAAAGACGTCCCAAGAGCTAGCAATCCCACCTGCACACCCTTTTTGTCAGGTCCGGAGACTAGATATCGCCAAATCTCGCCAAAAGGGTGAATAATCCAAAACTCTACACCTCGAACAAACCCCTGCTACAATCGTCCAAAAATCGAGGAATTGAACTGGAACAAAAATTCGAATCTTGCCAAGCCCGCCAAAGGAAGAAACAAGAATTCGACGTAAGCGTGGTAAAACTAACAAACCTAAGGCAACGGACAAAATTCCTAAGCAAAGGCTTAGAAATCAACTGCAAAAGTGACGCTTTTCAATCCTTTCCCCCCTCAACCCAAAAAATCTCACGAAGTGCAAACTTTCGTTAAATAATTAGCTGTAACTTAAAAACTGTTTAAGCTAGAGACTTGAAAGTGCTCTTAAATTAAAAGGCTAATTTTTCTGCATCCAATGATATAAGTTAAATGAGAATCAACCTAAGTTAAGTAATTTTAAATCAAGTTTATTACGTAGGAAAGCACCTAATTCCATTGTCTGTTTCAACGCGTTTACGAGTAACCAGTGGAAGAGACGTACAAATCTTAAAGTACCAAAACCCCTAATTAAAATTAAACCAAAGCAAATATTAATACAAGATATTAAATAAAATAACGTTGTGTAGCATAAATTTAGAATAATGAAAATTAATCTTAAGTCAAACTTAAATAATTAGGTGTTACGTGAAAATTGCTACACAACACATTGGGGAACAATATGATCAGCTCTTGTTCCCAATTTCTGTATGGCATACAAGGCTTGGGGTAGATAAAACCATATACTTCGATCGTCTGGATCGTCTGGTGAAAGATCTTTCAACATCAAGAGATGGGCTTTTAGTAGGTCGATCATATCTTTGTATAAACATAAACTATAATTCCTCGTGAGGATGGCCAGAGACATGGCATTGAAGTAAAAACGATTATTAGAAATGTAAACTTCAAATCCATGACCATCCCAAAAAGTTATGTAATAGCGCATGGTGCATATAAGAGGAAAATGAAATGAAATGTCTTTTTATACCTCTCATTTTGAAAGTCATGTGATTAATTTTTTTTTCAACCTTTACGAGAACCATCAAGATTAGCTTTCTAATTTTTTTTCAACCTTTACAAGAACCATCAAGGTTAACTTTAAAATTTTTTTCAACCTTTACGAGAACCATCAAGATTAGTCCTTTTTAATTTTTTTTAAAAAGTACGGTCTCGATGATGTAAACATTTTTTTAAAGGGATAAAAATAATCATTACGCGAGTATAAAAGAGCGTGTTCCACGAGAGTTTTCTTCAGAGGACTACAACTGAGCTGGTAAGTCATTTCAGATTTTTATTAAGCTTTTAAAAACATTATGCCATTAAGCTTTTAAAATATTTTCCCATTTCTATTAAGCTTATAAAAAAATCATGCCTTTTAAAAAATTAATCCATTTAAAAAATCCTCTCTATCCCTTTCTTTTTTTTCCATCTAGGTCCCATTTTGTGGAGTAAAAAAATAGCTGATAATTTTATTGTGCTCGATTTAGAAGGGTTCCAGTCCTACAACAACAAGAAGGGAGAATGCACTTATATCCTGAAGGAACTGGGGTATGCGGTAAAAGATCGTTTGACGGTGGGATCTTTGATGTTTGGACTTCCTCAACCTTTCAATCAACTCAGCGCTAAAAACCAAAAGACCAATACCTGGCTAACGGAAAATCGACACGGTCTTCCTTGGAATGAGGGTCACATTCCTTATAATCATCTCGCTTCCATTCTTAAGGGGTATCGGAACCCCCTATACCGACAATGTTAAATTGGCCATTTTCGATGTACCTTTTCTTAAAATCTATTATAGATACATATTTGAAATTTTTTGTGTAATTAAAGTAAACCTATCAGATTATACTGAAATGAGATTTTTGGAAAATTTTGAGTTTTAGAGTAATTCATAGATAATTGTATTATGCATAGTAAAACTTATGACTTTTTTCCCGAAAAGCTCATTTCAGTAAACATTAAGAAACATAATAAATAAGCCATAAAAAATTTACATACCTGTGAACAGTAGTTCCTGAAAAAAGGTACATAGAGTGTAAAAAAATCACATTTGGATAAAAACGCATTTTTACGTAAAAATACTCATTTATTAAAACATTCCTGCACCATACTCAAGGTTATCAACATTTTTTTTATGTTATCATCTTCTCTCTTCCTTTTAAGTCTTTTTTCCTTTCTAACCTGTTTTGTTTTTTGTAAATTAGAGTATCTAGCTCTTAACAGTCGCTCTTGATCGAGGCGTTTCATGGCGTTTATTGTGTTGTCTCCAGGTTCTATATTTAGTTTTTTTTTAATTTGCAGTTTTGTGACATTTCCATGATTAAACGATAATATGGCATCATAAGTGCCCAAAGAAAGAACTTCTATATGGACAAATGTTTTCTTTGGAACACGGGACCAGATCACATTATTTACACTTTCATTAGGATTTTGCGTATTGCCATGCAAGCATTTTTTCAGTAGGTCTGGATTAGACAAATCCCTGAAAATTGGTCGCATGGCTTCAACAACAGCAACCGGCAGTTTGTTTTTATGCTTATATGACTGTCCAAGCAATTCTGCCTTTTTAAACTGACACCATGTATCTTCACCTGAAGGGCAAAATCCATGCTGAGGGTTATCGTCTGTTGATAGTTTATGAAGAAAAATTGCCCAAATTGCTTGTCGCATATCCTGAACACTAGTTAAATTTCTTCTAATAGCTAGACCATAGTAAGTCTGTAAACGGTCAATTTCAGCTTCAGTCAACCTGTTTTTGCCACACAACGGCTTTCCATCTGAAAGCTTTTGCCCTCTCATCTTCGTCTTCAGTCGTCGAAGACGCGAACCCATGCGTTTCATGACATGACCAATACATTCTAATTTGGTCACAGCGCATTGGTCACCATACACGTTATTTTCGACTATGGAATCGAAACCTTTCGAATCCCCATCACCCAAATACTGTATGTATCGCACATTGTATTTTGATATGGAGCGGGAAAAAATAGAGAGAGCTCCGTCTACCTCCATTCTCCCACTATAACCTTCGAAGTTTCTCCTGCAGTTCGGAAGGTGGCTATTTTTGTTTCGACACATGCAATGTTTCGAAAATATCTCGACATCAAGAACTTTACCAGTATCTACACTAGTTATCGTCACAACACCATTCTTAGATGAAAATCCTCTCTTCTGCCACGTGCCGTCAACAGCAACAGCAATATCATTATCGCCTTCATTTTCCTCAACTGCTTCTACCACAGCGTCTTTCATACTCTCTTCACAGGTTTCTCTTACTGCCGGAAGTAGGAGCCTGTTGTATTTAGAAAATTTTGAAGGTGGCGATGGAAGATTCATAATACCACAAAACATTCTTGCGGCTTCCGCCCCTTTGCCTATGCAACGCATAGCATACACTAACCTACAATTGACTTCATAAGTGTTAGAAATATTGTCACACAGTTTTGAAGAAAAAAATGTATATTCATATTTCCAAAAAGCACATTCTAAATGAAACTGAACAGCCTCATCATAGTTACTTTCACTTTGCCACAATCTAAGGCCTGATTTTTCACAGTTTGAACATTTCACAGCTTCAAAAAACACAGAAGCTAAAATATTAATATCCATAATCACATTTTTACACCCAGAATATGCTTCATTTGAATATGAGACATCCAAATTATCCAATTTCTTATCGCTGGCTGATAAAATAATGTCATCTGAATGACCAACAGAATTTCCTGCAGGAGCTTTTTCACTTTCACTGCTTTGTTTACCT
>KK116573.1:285947-300594 GCA_000611955.2 Stegodyphus mimosarum
TTTTCACAGTTTGAACATTTCACAGCTTCAAAAAACACAGAAGCTAAAATATTAATATCCATAATCACATTTTTACACCCAGAATATGCTTCATTTGAATATGAGACATCCAAATTATCCAATTTCTTATCGCTGGCTGATAAAATAATGTCATCTGAATGACCAACAGAATTTCCTGCAGGAGCTGTTTCACTTTCACTGCTTTGTTTACCTCTGCCCTTGCGATACATTCCTTTACGCTTTTTGAAGACTTTAGTACTTGATCTCGGCATGGCTAAAACTAGTTAAACAAAGCAAATAATTGCGCTAACTTAGCTTAATGTTAAAAGAATAAAAACGTTAATACTATATAATAAAAAGCAAGAGAAAACAAGAAATCTTTCAAAATCAATCGCGTCCTTACAGCATTAGAATAACCGCGTGCTACAAGTAAACAAGCTGAAATTTTGCGAACAGTTTCGGATACAGTGAGATTTCTTATCAGCAAGGAAAATAACCTTGAGGCTTATCGCCAAGTGCAGAGAAAACGTTTTAAATGACGTCATACTTTGAGCAGTAAAATAAAAACAAGCGCAATGTTTACATTTTCGTCCCTTTAAATCTCGATTTGATGATAAATTAAAACTAGATTTTTTACAGTTCTAATTTTCATAGAGATTAAAGAATGGTATTTTTAGAAAGGTAAAAGTGTAGAGTATTTGTAAATGCAAAAATCACAAATCACCATTTTTTGAAGATTTTACCTTTCCAATTCCCATTAAATCTTAATCCACAACTTCTCCTCCATTTACGTCGTAGGATGTGAGATAGCAAATGTTTTTGCCCAACCCTTAGAAGACAAGCCCATAACGGAGATTTATGTGCCAGGTGGAATCATTTGGACACATCGAGGGAAATGTGATAAACACCAACCGATGAAAAAAACCTCCCATTGTGCTGAAAACAAGGTGCGCAACTATCGATGGCATATTATGGAAGAAGATTTCCATATCCAAAGATCCATCTAGACGGGCCAGCAACAACTTTTGACCAAGCCTACGATCAATTAGAAAAGGATCCTTCCCCAGAAAATTTTGACGCCTTTATCAAGTCATGGGACAATCTACCGTCCATAGAAAATCCGGATCGTAATTCTTCCAGTTCTTCATTTCGTAATTCTTCCAGTTCTTCAATTGGTAATTCTTCCGGTTCTTCAAATTGGGGTGAAATACCTGATAATCTACCTAATTATGATCCAGAAGCATGTTGGGCTGACGTAACCACTGAACCCCCAAAGGATCCAGAACGGACAGAAGTGTTATATACTAAGCTGTAAAATACTAGTAGTTTAAACAAATATGAATTGCGTTGTGTTTGTACCCTTTTAAATTTCGTTTCAACAACCCGAAGAGCCTTGCTACTGGTGAAACCATGTTGTGTAATCAGAAATTCAAGTAAACACATAAAATCAATAATACTAACTTAGTTTATTACTTTCCTTAAAACACTGATATCAAACAAATTTACTAACATAAAATTATACTAGTCCCCGGGAACTACCTTATTTAGTTTAGAAAACAAATAGCTAAACATTTATATATTTTCCACAAATACTGCAATCTTAGACAGTAACCACTTCAATTCAAATACTATTGTTTAAGTAATAACTATTTTTATGAGTTAAGATACAAATTAAAATTTTCTATTTCATTTTTCAGTTGTAAGGTTCTTACACCTTATTTATCCCAGAACAAGAGAAAATTCAAATAATGAAGTACAGAGTTAAGTACCTATAGTATTGCACCATAAGGGGAAAAAAAAATTATACCTTTAACTAGAGCAATTTAAGACTGCTCACAAATTTCTTCAGATCTCAGTTAAATCAGCAAATCTTCAAAAATATTAAAGATTTAAATTTTCTACCTTTCAAAATTCTTTACAGCAAACATTTAAATAAAAGTTAAATTCTGATAATAATAGAATCTTTAAAAAAATTCAAGAAATAATTAAACCAGAGAATTTTGGATGAAAAAAAAATCTTTAAGAATTTAAGTTAACATTAAAGTTCAAAAAGAAAAACTTCTTAACTGACGGAAGATGTGAACCTGGAGATTTGGGGGTTCGACGGCAGCTTGGCGGACACCGAACATTCGAAGAATACCCAGTACGCAGGAACTTGGAAGTTTCATCCAGCCTTCTGTATTACGAACTTCAGAGCCATCAGGAAACTCAGGTCGGAACACAGGTTGCTTGGCTATTGATTTTTTCTGTTCTTATAAATTGAAGAAGCGGACTGAGTCTTCATCAGATGGTAGAATTGACGAAGAAATATTTACTTTCCATTTTGAAGGACATTATTTCTGTGGTAGTTGAAGCATGGAAATATAATTTTCTTTCATTTCCTTTTCTATTGCAGAATTATTTCATTTACATTTTTGAAGGACTATTTCCGAAGCCATGGAGTAAGACGTGACAGGAGCCATAAGCCCCCCGTTAAAAAAACAAATTCATCCTTTCTGTTGCAGCAACAAGATGCCCAAGGCGCCCGAGAAAGTTATCTTCTTGTCAGCCGAATGCAAAAACGAAAACGTCCCAACAGCTTCGCAATCCCACCTGCACCCGCTTTTTGTCAGGTCCGGACACTAGATATCGCCAAAACTCGCCAAAAGGGTGAATAAACTGAAACTCTACCCCTCACACAAACCCCTGCTAATATCGTCCAAAAATCGAGGAGTTGAACTGGAACAAAAATCCGAATCTCGCCAAGCCCGCCAAAAGAAGAACCAAGAATTCGACGTAGGCGTGGGAAAACCAGCAAACCTAGGCAACGGACAAAAATTCCTAAGCAAAGGCTTGGAAATCAACTGCAAAAGTGACGCTTTTCAATCCTTTCCCCCTCAACCAAAAAAAATACTCGAAGTGCAAAAATTCGTTGAATAATTAACTGTAACTTAAAAACTGTTTAAGCTAGAGACTTGAAAGTACTCTTAAATTAAAAGGCTAATTTTTCTGCATCCAATGATATAAGTTAAATGAGAATCAACCTAAGTTAAGTAATTTTAAATCAAGTTTATTACCTACGAAAGCACCTAATTCCATTGTCTGTTTCAACGCGTTTACGAGTAACCAGTGGAAGAGACGTACAAATCTTAAAGTACCAAAACCACTAATTAAAATTAAACCAAAGCAAATATAAATACAAGATATTAAATAAAATAACGTTGTGTAGCATAAATTTAGAATAATGAAAATTAATCTTAAGTCAAACTTAAATAATTAAGTGTTACATGAAAATTTGCTACACAACAGAAGAATGTTGGGATGAACCAAAGGAACCAGAAGAGTGCTGCGATGAACCAGAAGCATGTCCAAAGGAACTAGAAGCCAGTCAGTGCTGGGATGAACCAGAAGAATGTTGGGATGAACCAAAGGATCCAGTACTGGGATGAAAGTGAGTACTGGGATGAAACCCTAAAGACTATAAACTTCAGTGAGTCTTGGGATGAAACCCAAAAGGTTATCTGCAGTTTTAAGAATGAACTTGTATTGGGATGATCCACCAAAACAGAATCTAGAGAATTTTGTTATGTAATTTTTATAAATGTATTTAATAATGCTTAATAAAAGAAATATAATTTGTAAAAAAATGAATTTTTTAATTATCATCCCAGGAAACCTTAAAACTGAATGTGTAAGGTTTTATTTAAACTAACAAAGTTTTATTTTAATTTAAATCTTTCTATCTCTTCTCAGTTTCAACTTCCCGTCAGAAGAAGCGCGCGTTTTCAGCTTATGCAAATTTGAAGTAGAGCCAAGTACTATTTAAACCAGAGCTAGAAACCTCTCAGTGTGAGAGAGCTTTTAGTCTCAGATCACGGTCATTCTGTTCGACGTTCGCCTGACCAGCTGGCAGCTAAATTATAAGCCATAGTGCTTGCTACGTGATTGCTTATTTACATAAATCCAAGTGCGATAGTATTAGTAATTCCTGCTACGCACCATTTAGTTAGAACTCCGCGAAGAGCTCTGTGAGCAAATTAAATTTCTATTTAGCTTTAGTTTAAATTTATCTGATTGTTCATTTAGACCCAAGTGTGGTCTTTTACTTTCTGTATTCCTCCCGAGTTGGGAAGTGATTTGTAAATAAGATTGATTTAATAAAAGAGGATTTTAAATCCCTTTCAAGTGCAGTTATTATACTACTTCAGCGCAGTATCTACACCAGAAAATAGCTGATTTGAGCTCCCTGTTCCAGATCAGGACTTTAGGACTTTAAGGAGTTACTTCAAGATGTTTGCCAAAACTACGCACAGAACACTCAGTCCTGACACTGGCGTCCGAAGAAAAATAAGAGGATGGCCTGAAAGACGAGAAGACGAACCTGAGATACCTGGTGTACCTGTCCAGGAACCTGAGATAGCACCTCCTGGCCTAGAAGGATTTGGCTACATCGTACAAACCATGCGAGCAGCCATGAAGCCAGCGGCAAGTTTTGACGGCAAGACAGCCGTAATTAATTTCCTGGAAAAGCTAGACTCCCACTTCATGCTATATCCAGTTCACGAATTTCAGAAAGTCGCTCTTGCTACTAGCGCTTTGAAGGCCCAAGCGCTAAGTTGATTCAAGTGCATTGGAAAGAATCTCTTGGGGGAACCAGGGAGCTCCACATATACAAATGAAAATTTCAAAACTTCCTTGGTGAAAGCATTTCTTGTAGTACGAGATCGAGCCAGACCGGAAGCGGAACTTTTTAGCCGATATCAAGAAAAAATAGAAGATTTATCAAATTTTATTTCGAGAAAAATTCAAGTTTTCAAGCTTTTGTATGGAAGTCCCCCGGATCCTGAAGTTATTCAAATTATACTTCCTAGGCTACTGCCCTAAGTTCGAGATTTCATCGAGCTAAGAAACCCAACGACGTTAGACAGATTATTTGAGCTCGCAGTACAATTTGAAAGCCGAAGAACAGACGACAACGAGCGACGTCGCCAATTTGAGCCAAGACCCCAGCAGAAGCAAAATCAAAGTTACGGGAATAAGGCGAAGCAATGGCCGAACAAAGATGTGTCTCCTAAATCGAGCGGCGAACGAAGGGAATTCAATAAAAGAACAAGCAAAGATTCCGACGGCAACCAGAATAAGAAGAATTTAAACTAAGATGGATTTCTTCAAGGAAGGTGAAGAAGTCCAACCCTTCCACATTAATTTAAACACTGTGGTCGTGAAGAATTTGAGTTTACCGAAGATTGAAGTTTTAATTAACAACATACCGGCGACGGCTCTCTTAGATACAGGAGCCCAAAGCAGCTTTATATCAGAAAAATTTTTCAAGAAACACTTTCGCCGTTACAGAATTTTTAGTGCAAGAGACACGGATGTCATGGCGGTCCAAGGAGAGAAGTGCAGCGGTTTAGGCAAGGTACCGTTGTTCGTACGTATCAACGACGAGCAGGTAAAACTTTTATTTTATATTGTGCGAAACCTGTAAACATGTATTATTCTAGATGTGTACTTTTTTAGTTTGGGAGAAGCAAAAATTGATTTCAAAGGTGGAGAGTTGACGTTAAATATGAAACCAATAGAAAGCAAGAATGATAAGCCCCCGCAGCTGGACTTGCAGCATCTACCGGCAGAAGAAGAAGAAAACCTCCAGGGCCTGGTAAGTGACTGGTAATTTATTTAGCGATGTACCGGGTTTCACACACTTCGTAAATCATAATATTGAAATGGGGGATGCTCAGCCAGTTAGGCAAAAGCCCTACCGCTACGATAAAGTCAAAGAAGAAATAATTGAATATCATATTTAAGAGATGTAAAAGAATAAAATCATCAGGCCAATTTCTAGCAGTTATGCTAGCCCCGTTGTCTGTGTAGGAAAAATAATGATTATCCGATTACGCACCCGGAGTGGTGGCGTTTTGCTATAGATTATCGCAAGTTAAATTCCGTTACAAAATATCCCGTATATCCGTTGCCGATAATTGAAGAAATAATTCGAAATATTTCGTCTACAAAATACATGACTACGTTAGATCTTACGAGTGGCTATTTTCAGATTGGGGTAAAACCCGAAGACGTACACAAAACCGCGTTCATAACTAAGTCTGGCACGTACGCATTTCTTAGAATGCCTTTTGGTTTATCCGGCGCGCCGGCAACGTTCCAAAGATATATGGACATCGTCTTAAGACCGGTCCTTGGTAAAAGCACGTTCATATATTTAGACGATATTATAATTACAAGTAGTAATCTAGAACAACACTTACAAGATTTAAGAAAAGTGTTTTCATTGTTAAATGAAGCTGGTTTAAAGATAAATGCGTCCAAATGTAAATTTGCCGCAAAAGAGTTACGTTATTTAGGATTTAAAATTTCCCAAAAGGGAATCGAAACTGATCAATCAAAAATAATAGCTATTAAAAATTATCCTGTTCCTAAAACAGCGAAGAAATTATCGTCGTTTCTTGGGATGTGTTCATACTATCGGTCCTTCATTAAAGACTTTGCAAAAATAGCTGAGCCGCTGCTAAAGTTGAAAAGAAAGAAAGCTAGGTTTTCGTGGTCAGCAGAAGCCAACTTGGCGTTTCAAAAACTGAAAGACGCATTGACTCAAGCTCCCGTCTTAAAATTTCCAGAAGGGGATAAAGGATTAGAGATTTCAGCGGACGCTTCAGATTTCGCGATTGGTGCAGTGCTTTCCCAAAATGGTCAACCCGTGGCTTTTTTCAGCCGAACATTAAATGAAACCCAGAGAAACTATTCCGCAACAGAGAGAGAAACTCTCGCAGTGTTAGCATCAGTACAGAAATTTCGTGTGTTCTTTGGAAGTTCTCCAGTAACTGTATATACCGACCACGCGGCGGTCACTAGACTCTATTCTGGAAAAAATTTATCACCCAGATTAATAAGGTGGGCTCTCAAATTACAGGAATATAACCTAATAATTAAACATACGCCGGGAAAAGAAAATGTTGTGGCAGATGCTTTAAGCAGAATTAACTTAGATGAAAATGGAAGTGTAATTAAGATAGCCATGTTAACATCCAAAGTATTAGATTCTCGTGAAACAGTAATAGCCGAACTCAAAAAAGATCCGGAGTTCAAAAATATATACAATTATTTGGCCGACCCTGAGAATTTCAATCATCCGGATATTGTGCCGATAAGAAATAGGGCCGAAAATTACGAATTAATTGACGGACTGTTATTCTATACGAAAGCTACTAATGAGAATCATGAATATAGACCGGTTATCCCAGCTAGCATGAGGTTGAATGTATTAGAAGAGTTGCATGATTGTGCCATTTCGGCTCATTTAGGTATAAGAAAAACTGTTCAGAGAGTTCGCGAGGCAGTTTTCTTTCCAGAACTGCAAAAGTTTACTAGGGCGTATGTCCAGTCGTGCCCAACATGTCAATTAAATAATTATGTTAATTTCCGCCCGGCCGGGTTCCTAAATAGTATTAAATCAGAATTCCCAAATCAAATAATAGGCATCGATTTACTTGGACCTTACCCTCGAAGTAAAGTTAATAAAAGCCGATATCTTTTAGTTATAGTGGATCATTTTAGCAAATGGTTAGAGTTAATTCCGTTAAAACGCGCGTCTGCAAAAATTGTAGTAGATTCAATTCTAAATAAGTATATTTTAAAATACGGGGCGCCCCTAAAAGTTATTTCCGATAATGGTCCTCAGTTTGTTAGTAAAATGTTTGAGGAAATGTGTGCAAAACTGGGCATACGTCATGTAAAGATGGTCCCGTATCGTCCGCAGTCAAACAAAGCGAAACGGGTTGATAGAAATGTAGTGAAAATAATTCGAAGTTACGTGAAGAATTATCACTCTACCTGGGATAGCCATATAAATGAATTTGCATTTGCCCTTAGGACCGCCAAACACGATACTACACAAAAAACACCCGCTGAACTGTTTCTTGGAAGAAAAATTTTGACACCCTTAGATAAACTTTTCTTTGTCCAGGAAAGGGCAGAATAATTTAAAATAAGTGATATACTAAAGTTGATACGGGAAATATAGAAGTGGCCCAGAGGAAACAAAAATTATATTATGAAAAAAAGCGAAGAGAGGTCAAGTACAATGTGGGAGATGAAGTACTGAAACTTAAGCATAACTTGTCAAATGCCCCAGAAGAAAAAGTGGGAAAATTTTTTCCGCGTTTTGAAGGCCCTTTTATAATTGAGAAAGTTACACAGGCAGTTGTTATATTAAAAAGAAATTATGGGCAAAGAATTACTGCGAATGTTGACCAGATTAAGCCCTTTTATAATCGTAAGAAAATGCAAATATTTAAAGATTTTTTCCAGGATCCGAGGCAATCTACTCGCATAGAAGATTTACCTCAGCGAAAACAGCAGGAACCAGCAAAAATGGCATCGAAAAGTCAGAAAAAGAAAGCTCCCCCTCAACAAAGTAGAACAAATAAGAACCAAAAATGTGGATTTAAAAGGAAGACTGACGATGCAGGTGAGCAGACCTACGAACGGACCTACGAGCAGACCAAGAGACGAAAGCAGAATGGGCAAGGAAAGCCCAAAGTAGCCAAGAGAAGTGCGGAAACATCGGAGAGGTGCCTGAGAAGCAAGCAGCCTCGGTTGCAGCCTGAGGAGCAACGTCCCGAATGCAGCAGGAACCAGGAGCAGCAACGAACGAGGGCCCAGGAGCGAAGGGCCCAGTCCAGCAAACGCCCAGCAGAGCAACCTCCTCCCCAGCGCAAGTACCCCAGGATACAACGACGGAATTGTAAAAGAAAAAGAGATGAACAAGCTGGCAAGGACCAACAACCAAAGTCAAGGAGACTGGCCCAAGCTTCAACTTACTCAACTTTCAAGGATTGGGCCAAGAAAAGGATGGCTGACCACAACAAGATAAGTAGTATTTCTTATTCCAAAGTTTAGTTAATTTTCGAGTGTACTGCAAGTTGCAGGGTCGATTTTACCTCAAGCGAGGTTGAGTTTTACGCCAAGTGGGCGATAAGCACTTATCTTGAAAGAAAAATGTTTTTGTTTAAAAATTGTAATTCTGCAAAGACTTAAAATTACTTAATGTTTGTAAAGTAGATTCTGAAGCATTGTAAATAGATTAATTTTGTAAAAGCAATGAATTGCTGAAAAAAAATGTTAACTAAATGATTTTGTATTATGCTTTGTCGAAAGACTTGTAAAATTTCTAGAATGAAAAGTCGGAAAATGGAAGAACACGATTTAGTCTATGGACTATTATTTCAGTGTAATGTGATATTTCAGGAAAGTACCTTGAGAAAAGAATAGGAAGCACTTGCTGTAAACTTAGAAATTTAACCTACATTTGTATTTCATGAGTGCTATGAAATTGTTAAAGTTTCATAAAATGTAAATTATGCTAGCAATGCACGTTAAGTGCAATATCAATGTGAATGAAGCATTATATGTGCAAACTGCGAATTGTATGCATGAAAAGTTAAAGTTTGAGTAATTTTAGAATGCAAGTGTTAAATAGGCTCTCCACCAAATACACTTAAAGTGTTAGACATAAAGCTAGTGAGAACCTCAGGTTTAGCTGGTTATAGGGCGTCTTTTGAGGTCTCGTATGTCAAGTTCTAACTAATGTTAGTCGATCGTAGGTGGGAGATTTGAACACCCCCGAACACAGAAAACCCGCAATGGCGGTTTGCTTTTCATCCAACACCGGTGAGAGAGCATTGGGGGAAGAATTTAATTGTGCTTGAATGATAATGTGTGTGTGCGAATTTACACGGGTAAGAATAAAGAATTGTACCTAGAAATTACTGTTATTATGTTGTACTAAAATTTCTTTCCTTCCAGATTTTGCTGGAAGGAGTAAGACTTAGATGAAAAAAAAAATTTTGAAGACTTTTGTACCAAGCAAGTGCCGTCTGTAAAAATATTTTTCGCCAACGGATATTGCCTTGTAAGGGTTGGCCTAAGTTTAGAAGAGTTAAATTTTGACTATTTGTTTAGAATTGCGAGTTTCAACATGGTCCGTTTGGACCACAGTAGTTTAACTACCGCAATTCTGGCGGGAAGTATGTAAGGTTTTAGTTAAACTAACCAAGTTTTATTTTAATTTAAATCTTTCTATCTCTTCTCTGTTTCAACTTCCCGTCAGAAGAAGCGCGCGTTTTCAGCTTATGCTAATTTGAAGTACAGCCAAGTACTATTTAAACCAGAGGTAGAAACCTCTTAGTGTGAGAGAGCTTTTAGTCTCAGATCACGGTCATTCTGTTCGACGTTCGCCTGACCAGCTAGCAGCTAAAATTATAAGCCATAGTGCTTACTACGTGATTGCATATTGAAATAAATTGAAGTGCGCTAGTATTAGTATTTCTTTGTACGCACCATTTAGTTAGAGGCCAACTCCGCGATTTAGCTCTGTGAGCAAGGATTTAATTAAATTTATATTTAGCTTAGTTTAAATTTATCTGATTGTTAAGTTAGGCCCAAGTGTGGTCTTTTACTTTCTGTATCCCTCCCGAGTTGGGAAGTGTGTAAATAATATTGATTTAATAAAAGAGGATTTTAAATCCCTTTCAACTGCAGTTATTATACTACTTCAGCACAGTATCTACACCAGAACATAGCTGATTTCAGCTCCCTGTTCCAGATCAGGACTTTACGACTTTAAGGAGTTACTTCAAGATGTTTGCCAAAACTACGCACAGAACACTCAGTCCTGACAAATGAACAAAGTTTTAGATGACACTTTATGACTTAAAACAATATATGAAACACAACACTTATCCATTTTTATGATTTCAAACAATATATGACATCCATTTTTTTAAAATCTGAAAAATATCTTGGTGAAAATCTAGAAACGTATTTTTCTAGGAGGATCTAATAGTTGGTCCCAAAAGTTACTAAAGAAGAGTTTTATAGAAAACAACTCTCCCACCTACCTGAACAGACAGAGAAAAAATAGACTCTTGAAAATTCTCTGTTTTTCACACAAAGAAGGTAAATTTGGGCCTTCGGGGTTAGTCATGAATTTTTAGGGGGGGGAGTTGACGAGAACCGACTTTCTCTAAAATAGTTTTCATAACAAAATATTTTAAAAAAGCCAAAATATTTCTAAAATTGGTTGTTTATATAGATAGACAATTCATTTCGACTGGAAAAACGTTTATGAAATCTAAAACACATATTTAAAAAAAACTTGTTGTTAATTTTTATAATGTCTGTGACATTATAAAAATTAACGTTTATGTTCAAGAATTCCATTCTTCCAAGAATCGATCGAACAGCTAAAAAAAAAAACTTTTTGTCTAAAAAAATGATGTCTAACTTCCCAATGTTAACCTATAGGAAAAATTAGTGATTAAGACATCATTTTTTAGACAAAAAGTTTTTTTTTGAGTTATTCGATTCTTGGAAGAATGGAATTCTTGGAATTAAGCGTTAATTTTTATAATGTCTTTGACATTATAAAAATTAACAAAAAGTTTTTTTTTAATATGTGTTACAAATTTTCTTTCAGCTCTTAGAAAAATGTTTACAACCCGTTTGTTTCAAGAATGGACTCTATATAAATTCTCTTCATTGAAATCGAAAAAATCCTGCTTAGATGGTAACTTTAATGGCCTTTATAATTTTATACATACTCTTATAATTTATGATATCCTGGACCGTCCCAAGATTGGTTTATAGAAGTAATAAAAAAATGGGTCTAGAAGGAGAAGAGTGCATTTGGAAAAAATTTATTCCTTTTTTCCCGATGCACCCGTTTCCTTCTAGACCCATTTTTTTTGCCTCCTCCCAAATTTTCTTTTTTTTTGGAAGGAGTTAAAAGTTGATCATTCCATGGAAATTCAAAATGAGAGGATCCGTTTGAACCTCCCTTTCTTCGGGTAAGTCGGTTTGACACATTTTCATGGAATACCGTTTTGGATAATAGTCCTTTGCATTGTTCATGCTGGGATGAGGAGGTATATAGTTCACACCAAGATTATACAGGGTCACGAAAGGGAATCCTTCGCCTGGATAAAGAAGCCGGTACACAAGTTGATGAGGAACAACGCGGACAAGTGGCTGGGTAAGAACACTGTAGACCCAGGCAAGAAGTTGATTGTTTTTAGGATTCTTATCCGCCAGGTGAAGCATTTCTTCGCTGGATAGGATAAAACTTCCATTCTTTCTGCGGAAGCAATGGTTCTCTTCAAAAAACACCGATAAAGTATCCCATGTTCTTTTGCTGGAAGTTGGGATGAATGGTAAAATATCTGTTGCATTCCAGAGCAGCCGTTCTTCATCGATATAACATCGAACTGATATATATTCGTTATACAGAACGCGAATCATCTCTGAAATCTGAGTATGAAGAAAATTACTTTTCGCTCGCCTTTTATATAAACGAGAAGACCACGTGACTATTCTTTTTCCTGACTTGGTTCCCTTTTATAATTTTTTTATCCCTTTTATGATCTTGGCTCCCTTTTATGATAACAAACTTGGTAAAGGGACCACGTGACCTCTTTCTGAAGAGTATATAAACGGATCGCCAGCAAGCTCTTTTATTATACGAAGTCATGCTGCTCAAACTGGAGTACAACTCTCTTTTTTACGTTCACGCATATGTGGATCTAGGATTCCTGTACTGGATTGCCAGAGATATCCTCAACCTCTTACCTACGAAGAGCAGTCACACCTCTAGTATTCTGCAAGTCTTTTTACCAGATCAGGACAATTATTCAATTATTCTAATTCAATTGTACAATTATTCTAAAGAATGGGGTTCACCCTATCAGATTGTTCTCACATCAAATGAAGCCGCATACGTTGCCCAGAAAGCTCTTCATAACGAATTCTTATTTCCTTGGATGTGTCAGATGTTTATGGAGACTCTTACAAAAGTTGTGGAGGAGGATGAAACATACATTGCACTCAGAGACACTTTTGAAGATGAGGCAATTAGAAGAAAGTCTCCCATCTTCTTTCTCACTCAGTTGGGTCCATCACCTTCCTGAAATCATCAGGAAGCAACAAGAATTAAGTGATGATGAATTCTCTCCCGAGTAAAAAAAAAAGGCGAAGAGGGAACCAAAAAAATGGGTCGTGGAAGGAATGAGTGCAATGCATTCAATTCCTTCCACGACCCATTTTTTGGGTCACTCTGTTATCCAATCTTGGAAACACCAATTTTTTATATCCTGTTCCTTCCACGACCCATTTTTTGGGGGTCATCCAATCTTGGAAACCCTAATTTTTTATATCCAATCCTGTTCCTTCCACGACCTATTTTTTGAGGGTCCCTAATTTTTTACATCTCCTTTCGAACACGTGACCTTTTTCTAAAAAGTACATAAACGCAGCGAGCTCTTTTATTATAAGAAAACCATGTTGCTTAGACTGGAGTACAACACTACCCTTTTTGTGCACGCGTATGTGGATATGGGATTCCTATACTGGAATGCTAAAGATATTATCAACCTATTACCTATGAACAGCAGTCATACGTCCAGTATTCTGCAAGTGTTTCTCCCAGATCAGGATAAGTTTCTTCGGCTCGGAGAATTACATCATTATTCCAAACAGTGGGGTGCAGCTCATCAGATTATTCTCTCATCCAAAGAAGCTGCATATGTTGCCCAAAAAGCCCTTGACAACGAATTTCTGTTTCCTTGGATGTGCCGAATCTTTACAGAACCTCTTACAAGAGTCGAGGAGGACGGTGTAACATACATTGTTATTAAAGACACTGTAGAAGATGAGATGATAAAAAGGCCCATCTCCTTTCTTACACAATTAGGGGTCTATCACCTGCCCCAAATCATCAAACAAGAATTAGATGAGTAAATAAAAGAGAGTGATCCAATCTTGGAAAAAGAAAATATTAGTCACAAAAATACCATTTTTTTAAGGTTTGACGAGAACATCCAAAATATTTACAATTATCAGGTGAGAGACAAAAATATATATTCTTGGACTCTTTTACGGGAGATTTCTTTTAAACCCATTCATTTTTTGGGGGAGAAGGAATGATCCATATTTGAACAAAATATTTTTAGGAGAAATTCTGAGAAGGGGGACCGGTTGGTATACAAAATATTTCCAAGATAAAATATTTTTAGAAACCAAAATATTTTTCCAAGAGAGATCTTCAAAACTGAGTTGTTTATATAAATCCTTCTGACTGGAAAAAGTTTTTATTAGATCTGAAATATATATATTTAAAAAAAGACACCATTTTTGTTTTATAATAACGTCTCACTTTTTTATTACTTTTTGTATATGACGTCTCACTTTATTTTTTTAGACATCGGAAAAGTTGTCAGGACTTTGTGTTCTGTGCATTCTTTTTGGAAACATGGTAAATTCTGTAAAGTGTTCTTAACCTCCAATAGTCAGTCCTGAACTGGAACAGGGAGCGGAAGGTACGCTATGTTCTGATGTATCTGCTGGGCTGGATAATAACTGCACGTGAAGGGATTTGAAATCCTCTTTTATTCAATCAATATTAAATACAAACCTCCCAATTCGGGAGAGATACAGAAAGTAAAAGACCACACTTGGGTCGAACTTAACAATCAAATAATTTTAAAACTAAACCTAAAATAGAACTTAATTAAAACTTTGCTTCGCAGAGCAATTCGCGGAAGTTGGCCTCTACCGAAAAGGGTGCGTAGCAAGGTATACTAAATACTACCGCACTTTA
>KK116573.1:309754-336769 GCA_000611955.2 Stegodyphus mimosarum
AATTCGTTGAGATATTTGATTAGCCTTTTAATTTTTTCTTCGCTTTTGCATGATATAAGGATATCGTCGACGTAGACAATAATCATTATCGTATCATTTCCATCTTTCTTTAGAAATAAGCATGGGTCTGCTGTACTCTGCGAAAAGTTACTGTTCTTTAATATTTCTTCGACTCTTTTATTCCATGCTGTAGCAGCTTGCTTTAATCCATAAAGAGCTTTTGTCAGTTTGCAAACTTTTCCTTCTTGTCCCGGTTGAATTGTACCTTCTGGTTGTTCCATGAATATTTCTTCTTTTAAATTTCCGTGTAGAAATGCTGTAGTGACGTCTACATGTCTCACGTGCATTTTACCATATGCTGCGACAGCAAGAAAAGTTCTGATAGTTGTATGTCGATCTACTGGTGCAAAGGTATGATCGTAGTCAGTTCCGAATTTTTGACTATAACCTTTTGCAACTAGTCGCGCCTTGTAACGAATGACTCTTCCATCTTCGTTTTCTTTCAGATTGAAAATCTATCGGCATCGAATAGGTCTCTTTCCTACAGGAAGCTCAACCAGTTCCCAAGTTTTATTTCGGGATAAGGATTGGTTTCCTTGTCAACTGCGTGTAACCACTTTTCCTTTTCTTCGGATATCAATTTATGCAAGTCTTTAAAATTCTCTGGTATGGTTTTTATTGTGCTTGTTAAGTATCCTAGACGTTCTCGTGGTTTCTCTTTCGTTTTCCTTTCCGATCGTCTTGGCTCCTTTTCGGATACAACTTTGTGTTTTTCTGTAGTTTCTTCGTCATTTTCAACATCTTCCGCCTTTGGATGGAGAGAAATTTCAGTATTTTCACTCGCTGATTATCCTTCGACAAATTGGACGCTTCTACTGATTATTATTCGGTTTTCACCTGTGTAGATTCTGTAACCCTTTGATCGTTGATCGTAACCGACAAAAATTCCTTCAATCGCTTTCTGGTCTAATTTTTTACGATTTTCCTTATGTACATATGCATAGGCTGTGCAACCAAATTGTTTCATATGAGCTAAATTAGGTTTTCTTCCGCTCCATAATTCATAAGGAGTCTTGTCACAAGCTCTGGTTGGAAGACGGTTCTGGATGTAATTTGCTGTATTTACAGCTTCACCCCAGAATTTGTTTGGAAGTCGGCTTTAGGCAGTAGGCACCTGGTCATCTCAATAAGGCTTCTGTTTTTCCTTTCCTTCACACCGTTCTGAGGAGGCGAAAAAGGAACAGTTAATTGATGTTTGATGCCGTTATTCGATAGAAATTCTTCCATTTTCTCACTGATATACTCACCGCCGTTATCGGTTCGAAGTGTCTGCATAGTTCTTCCAAATTTATTTCTTGTTATACCGACAAAATCCTTTAATTTACTAATAACTTCATTCTTTTTAGCGAGCAAATAGATGACAGTGTATCTAGTAAAGTCATCAATAAAGGTTACGAAATGAAGTTTTCCACCAATACTTGGAGTAGGAATAGACCCGCAAATGTCACTATGTATAAGTTCCAGTGGTTTTCTTGCTCGAACACCAGCAGCTTTTGGATAAGGAATTTGCTGCATTTTATTCTTTATGCATTCTGAACAGCTATCATTATGAGTGCAATTATCTAATTTTATCCCTTCTGCAAGATTTTCTCTTATTAATTGTCTGATTGCGTCATAACTTCGATGACCTAACCTTGAATGCCATATTTGTATACAGTTTTCATTTTTACATTCAAGTGAAAAATTAGCGCTTTCTGGCTTTGTGATTAAAACAATTTTATATAAACTGTTATCGTCAGAATATGCGCGCATAATTAATTGGCTATCTTTTTTTACGTAACAATTTTCCTTTTCGAAAGTAACAGAATATCCATTACTAGCAATTTGTTTAACAGAAATCAAGTTGCTCTTTAAATCAGGAACGTAATAAACATTAGTCAATCGAATTTTCTGCAATCCACATTCATCTTCTAAATCAAGGTCCACAAATCATCTGCACTGCGAATATAAAATTTTTCCATCTGCTAAAATGATTTTCGCTTGAGAATCCGCATATATCAAATCAGTAAATAAACTTTCATCTCCTACTAGATGACTGCTCGCGCCAGAATCAACGTACAAAATTTTCTTATTTATATTTTGTTCTGAGCAATACCGCGGAGTAATTAGTAAACCCTTTTCATAAACAGTACTTTGGAATGGCGCTGAAACATGCCTGTCAGTGCCCTATTGACTGCGTCTCTTTTCGAAAGTGTCTGCGCTCATACAGTGTCGGTTCGATTTTCCGACATGTTTGGTCACGCGAGTTTCTGATTTCGGGTTGTCACGACAAGAATTGTTACTTTTGTTCTGCAATTTAAAACAACGCTCACGAGTATGACCACTGCGTTTACAAAAGGTACAAAATTTCTTTTGTCTACTATTATCATAATTTCTAGCATTTATTCCAGATTTAAACGCTGTTGAAGAATTAGAACTTCGATCTGCTTGTTGTTCTAATCTTCTGTTATATTCGTCAGTGAGTTTCGTTTTTACAAGATCTGTAGATATAAGAGTTTCCTCTCTACCTGCAATGGCAGTTATAAGATTATTGTATGATTCCGGAATTGAAACTAACATAAGTGCGGCTACATGCTGATCCGGAATGTTTTTACCAATAGCTTTTAGTCTTTTCACTAAGTCCATCATATGAGTGATGTGTGCGATCATATCACCATGTTCAGCCATTTTTATAGAATATAATTTTCTCAGAAGATATAATTTCCTGCTCAAATTGGAGCGCTCATGAATTGACTTTAATTTCTGCCATGTGCCGGCAGTAGTCGTTTCATCGCTAACATGAATAATCTGAGAGTCGTCAATGCATAGATTTATTATAGCTCGTGCTTGTTTATCCCTTTTTTAAAAATTCGTCATCCGGTTTAGAAGGTGGGGGAGAATAAAGAAGATCATCTAACCCATCACGCATTAAAAGCATTTGAATCTTGAATTTCCAAGTAGCATAATTTTCGGAATTCAGTTTTGTTATTTGCATACAGTCTTTAAGACTTGACTGTGCCATTATTAATTCTTATTTAGCAGTTTCAGAAAGTTTATATATTATATGCACAGTTTAAATTTCAGTTTCGGGATTTACAACATTCAGTGTCATAATCTATGAAGAATAAAGATAGCAAAATTTAGCTTACCTTTTGTGCACCCAGCAGCAGCAGTTAAATCTCCGAAACTTCATTGTGTGAGGGATGTATCCATTAATGATAGGATGCATACTTAAGCATAAATCATATTTATTCAGCTATAACTAAATAATATAAAGCGACAGATACATTAATGTTGGCATACAAGCACATACGAAAGCTTAATAAGAAGTAGGGATTAAGAGTACCGTGGGATATATTAATTGTGTGTGATCGACGCAGTTGGAATGGTTGATGTAGTTGGTATGGTTGATGCGCGCGCACCTTAGCATTTCTAGGGTTACCAGAAGTTAAGTTCAAAATAGCAATTTCTTCTTCTCAAATGCCTGATTAATTTACAACAGGAAAAGCGTTTAGGGGATCCAGGAGTCATCCATTTTTTTTGGGTTTCACCAGAGCTCCGTTACTATATTTTTAAGGCCAAAATATTTTCCAGCTTTCAGGTTAAGAGCTGATCCTTTGAAGTTGGATGTAAAATATTCACTTCTTTTAGATGGGGAATTATCCAGAATCTTCAAAAAATTTATTTCAACTCAGATATATTCTTGTAAAAACGTTTCTGGGATTCCGAAAAATGTGGAGATTAAGGGTCATCCATTTTTGGGGGTTGGGTCTGTTACTATACAAAATATTTTTAAGATTTCTACCCATCAGGTGAAAGGAGAGAGCTGATCTGAACGCCAATTGTTTATATAGATAGGAATTCCTTTCGAAAGTGAAACCGACTGGAAAAGTTTTATCAGATATAAAACACGTTCGTAAACAACCTGAAAAAAAACTTTTTGTTAATTTTTATAATGTCTTTGACATTATAAAAATTAACGTTTTGGTTTTCTTGGATTCCATTTTTAGAATTTAAAAAAAAATTTCTGTCTAAAAAATGATGTCTTACCTTTACATTTTCCCCATATGTTAACATTGTAAAAGTAAGATATCATTTTTTAGACAAAATGTTTTCTTTTCTTTTTTTTAATATGTGTAGTATGTGTAATCTCTTCTGTAATAACTTTTGGGACCAACTATTATATCCTCCTAGAAAAATATGTTTTTAGATTTTCTCTAAGATACTTTTCAGATTTTAAAAAAATGGATGGCATGTATTGTTTGAAATCATAAAAATGGATAAATGTTGTGTTTCATATATTGTTTTAAATCATAAAGTGTCATCTAAAACTTTGTTCATTCTGTTTTAAAGTTTCCTCTGATGATAATTAAAAAAATTCATTTTTTACAAGTTATATTTCTTTTATTAAACATTATTAAATACATTTATAAAAATTACATAACAAAATTCTCTAGATTCTGTTTTGGTGGATCATCCCAATACAAGTTCATTCTTAAAACTGCAGATAACCTTTTGGGTTTCATCCCAAGACTCACTGAAGTTTATAGTCTTTAGGGTTTCATCCCAGTACTCACTTTCATCCCAGTACTGGATCCTTTGGTTCATCCCAACATTCTTCTGGTTCATCCCAGCACTCACTGGCTTCTAGTTCCTTTGGACATGCTTCTGGTTCATCGCAGCACTCTTCTGGTTCCTTTGGTTCATCCCAACATTCTTCTGTCCCTTCTGGATCCTTTGGGGGTTCAGTGGATACGTCAGCCCAACATGCTTCTGGATCATAATTAGGTAGATTATCAGGTATTTCACCCCAGTTTGAAGAACTGGAAGAATTACGAATTGAAGAACTGGAAGAATTACGAAATGAAGAACTGGAAGAATTACGATCCGGATTTTCTATGGACGGTAGATTGTCCCATGACTTGATAAAGGCGTCAAAATTTTCTGGGGAAGGATCCTTTTCTAATTGATCGTAGGCTCGGTCAAAAGTTGTTGCTGGCCCGTCTAGATGGATCTTTGAATATGGAAATCTTCTTCCATAATATGCCATCGATAGTTGCGCATTTTGTTTTCAGCACAATGGAAGGTTTTTTTCATCGGCTGGTGTTTAGCACATTTCCCTCGATGTTTCCAAATGATTCCACCTGGCACATAAATCTCCGTTATGGGCGTATCTTTTAAGAACTGGGCAAAAAAAATTGCTTTCTCACATTCTACGACGTAAATGGAGGAGAAGTTGTGGGTTAAAGATTTTAGAACGGAAGCGAGATAATTGTAGGGAATGTGACCCTCATTCCAACGAAGACCGTGTTGATTTCGGGTTAGCCAGGCGTTGGTCTTTTGGTTTTTAGAGCTCAGTTGATTGAAAGGTTGAGGAGGTCCAAACACCAAAGATCCCACCGTCAAACGATCTTTCATCGCATACCCCAGTTCCTTCAGGATATAAGTGCATTCTCCCTTCTTGTGGTTGTAGGACTGGAACCCATCTAAATCGAGCACAATAAAATTATCAGCCATTTTTTTACTCCACAAAATATGATCTAGATGGAAAAAAAAGAAAGGGGTAGAGAGGATTTTTCAAATGGATTAATATTTTTTAAAAGCTTACTAAAAATGGATTAATTTGTTTAAAAGCTTACTAAAAATGGATTAATTTTTTAGAAGCTTACTAAAAATGGATTAATGTTTTAAAAGGCATAATTTTTTTAAAAGCTTAATAGAAATGGAATAATATTTAAAAAGCTTAATGGCATAATGTTTTTAAAAGCTTAATAGAAATGGAATAGTATTTAAAAGCTTAAAAAAATGGGAATGACTTACCAGCTCAGTTTGTAGCATTCATTATTTTAATTAACCAAATTATTTTTAGTTTGAACTTTCCTATCGATATCTCAAAGTTTCAGTTGCTGCCCGAATTTAGCGCAAGCGAGATATTTATGCAAATCGCATATATCTATTAGCAGTTTAAAAGGCAGGAGTTAACGAGAGGAAAGACAGTGCCTTGGATTTATCGCCGTAAGGCTGTGCGCGCCAAGATTTCCTCTGTCGACTGAAAGTTCGCCTTCATAGGCATTTGCAATTACCAGTGTTTGCTAGTGAAATTCGCATTATTGCATTTCACTAAGAGTTAAGCTTCCCTCGCCGTCCTACTTAAGATTTAGTTAGGTATTTGAATTTGTTAACACACTTATTTCATATTATTTTAGTTCAGCCCAAGTAGTGGCTTACTCTCGAGTTGGAGAGTTGTAATTATTTGAATTAAAGGGTCACTTTTAAACCCTCCTTTCTGACTTTGTAGTTCTTCAACACTAAAGGACATAGCCTAGATTTGCTCACTGTCCTCCACATAGGGTTTCACAGCGTATGCTCACAAAGAAAGTCAAGAGATTGAAGGAGAAACCTTATAAGTTCAAGTGGTCCTCTGAAGAAAACTCTCGTGGAACACGCTCTTTTATACTCGCGGAATGATTATTTTTATCCCTTTAAAAAAATGTTTACATCATTGAGACCGTAATTTTTTTAAATTAAAAGGGACTAATCTTGATGGTTCTCGTAAAGGTTGGAAAAAAATTAAAAAGTTAACCTTGATGGTTCTTGTAAAGGTTGAAAACAAAATTAAAAAGCTAATCTTGATGGTTCTCGTAAAGGTTGAAAAAAAATTAATCACATGACTTTCAAAATGAGAGGTATAAAAGGACATTTCATTTAATTTTCCTCTTATATGCACCATGCGGTACTACAAAACTTTTTGGGATGGTCATGGATTTGAAGTTTACATTTCTAATAATCCTATTTACTTCAATGCCATGTCTCTGGCCATGTTCACGAGGAATTATGGTTTATGATTATACAAAGATATGATCGACCTATTAAAACCTCATCTCTTGATGTGGAAAGATCTTTTCCCAGACGATCCAGACGATCGAAGTATATGGTTTGACCTACCCCAAGCCTTGTATGCCATGCAGAAAGTGAGAACAAGAGCTTATGATATTGTTCTCCAATGCTTACATTCACCATTAGAAGGACGCGGTGAAAATATTGATGGACTGCCTCTATTGAAAATCAGCTCTTCTAAACAAAATATCTTTATCAAAGATATGGCGGAATTGTGTATGTATCAGGATGCATCTACGTATCCGCGAATCAGGATGGATCTAAGAAGTGGAAAGAAAGGAAAAAGAAAATCGGTCTGGAGGGAAACGGGTGCATGGGGGAAAAAATGACTTTTTTTTCCAAATGCACTCTTTTCCTTCCAGACCGATTTTTTTTTGGTTTTAAATAAAGCCAATCTTGGAAAAAATAATAATAAGGTATATATAAAGAGTTTGGGGATTTCCTCTTTATGAAGGAGGTGAAAAAAACTGGGTTGAGTAAAGGAAAACGTACATTGGAAAGGATGACTCCAATGTGCATTTTCCTTTACTCAACCCAGTTTTTTTCGATAACTTTTTGGGCTTTTCTGAAAGGAGGGGGGAGTCTAAAGAGAAAGAGAACATGGAACGTCTACTTGACTTTGAAGGTTTTTACGATTCTCAAGAATCCTTTATTGTGAAAGAGTTGGCCTATATCACTTCCAATGGCCCTTCCCGAGGGGTATTTGTTTTTAAACCCCCTTTTCGTTGGAAGATGCTTACTGAAAAAGAAAAACGAACGACTGTTTGGGCAAGTAATTATTATCCTGGCTTATCTTGGTACGAAGGAGAAATTCCCTACAGCTATTTCCCATGGGTATTACATATGTTGGCAGAAGCCTTTTCCGTTATTTGCGTGTGAGGAGAAACGAAACGGCGGTTTTTAGAAAAATGGTTGCAAAGATCTATTTCTTGCATCTTGGGACAAAAAATTTTAAAATACAAAAAGAGTGTTGTTTGTCCTAACCACACAAATGGTTTTTCTCATTGTGCTTTACAAAAAGTGGTTTCGTATCATGATTATTTAAAGGCACAAAAGTCTGGAAAGAAATAAAATTCTTCTAAGATACATATATTAAAAAAAAAGAACTTTTTGTTAATTTTTATAATGTCTTTGACATTATAAAAATTAACTTATCCCTTTTTGGATTCCATTCTTAAAAATTGGAATCTCGAAATTGGATTCTTAAAATTGGATTCTCAAAATTGGATTGGTAAGACTAGATTCTTAAAATTGGATTGGTAAAATTGGATTGATAAAATTGGATTGGCAAAAGGAAAAGGAAAATTGGATTGATGTCCATGATATCTAAACGTGGCTCTTGGTTCGCTGTTTATATATATAGGGAGAGAAACACGTGACTGGTTTTTCTTGTTAAAAAAAAGCCTGACTAACTGTAAAAGCTGAGAAACAGCTCCATTAGAAGCGTAGTCATGTCCCTGATAGACATTTCCCCGACCCAGGCTATTTCGAGTACTGGTGATTTGAAGTCGCTTTCTGAAATTGGAAATCTAAAAGTCCTTTTGGCTACTCATGGTACCAAATTTATACCTTATTTACAGGCTAACAAAGTTTACTTTAGGCATGTTGAGGAATCGTCGAAATTACTCACTCAGAATATGAAAAGGAATTTGGAGGCAGTCAAAAGACTAAAGATTGCAAACCCTTCTCTTGGGACCGGGTGGATCAAGTTCTAAGCCGACCCATTGAAATGAGACGGAAATATACAGATTTAAAAATGAGTTTCCGATGGAAAAATATTTATCTCACCAAGATTTATTTCACGTTTGGACTGACAACGACAGCCGAGGACGAAGTTCATATTTATCAAACTACAGCCTCCCCGATCGTCTATTATGAATCCGACGATTTAAATCTAATTGCCAAGGAATTTAAAGCGTTCAAGGAGAAAAAATGTAAACGGTATGTATTAAGACCTTTCGGATTTTCCCCCAAAAGACCCATTATCTTATTCTCACAACACAAAAGAGTCTGTTTCTTGTGGACAGGTGCCCACTTATTCTTTGGGAGAAGTTAAAAGAGGGTTTCCAAACCCCAACATCCTATACAACATTTCAAGTAGACGATCTTTGTCCCCGCAAAAGAGACATTGAAGTCATTACGATCGAGGATGATGAGGATGATGATGATTATAAATTACCCATCAAGAAACGTAAGAGTTACCGACTTTCATTGATGAACCAAGAAACGCCTTCTGTAGAGGATGCTTTTGTGGACTTGGAAAGTGTAACGGACGATTTATTAGTGAATGATTGTTTAGATCAATTAACTTCAAATGAGACAGAAATGTTATGGAATTCTATATCTGAAATTATATCCGAACTATGTTAAGTAAAAAAAAATAAATTTTGTTTTTATTCAATAACCTGTTTTTTTTCCGATTGTAATAATAATAATAATAATAATAACAATAATAAAATAATAAAAAAAATAAAAAATAACCAATCTTGGACTAAAAAAATGGTTACGGCAGTTCAAGAGAAATATCGCAAAATAATTTAAAATTCTCTTTAGAATATACGTTCTGGAAATGTTTTTTTCTGTTTGGTATCCTGGAACATCAAAAATTCGTTAAAATGTGACAAAATATGGAATAAAACAAATTTGGGTGTGGATGGTTTTATCACAATGCGAGTATTTAATTTCTTCAAATATAATATATTAAATATCATAAAATTCAGTTCAAAAGAAATATCGCAAAATAATTGTTTTTACGATACATGGGCTGGAGACAGCGTTGCCATCCTTGAGCATCGTTATTTGACAAAATATGAAAATAAAACAAATTTGAGCTTCGTGAGTAGGTTATTCAAAATTGGATGGTTTTATCACAATGCGACATTTATGCAGATTCTTCATTATTTAATTTCTTCAAATATAATACAAGGTTTGGTGGTTTGTAGTGACATTCAGAGTACCCCCTTTGGAACCAATCTTGGACTAAAAAAAATGGCTTTAGAGAAATAGATTTTGTAATTTTCTGATAGGGTACCGGTGTTCAAATACTTTTGTGACCGACTGTACATTGCTTATTTTATGCTGTACACCGTAAAATGGATCTATGTGATGAGATTAATGTGAAGTTTCTCTGTACGCTTTGCAAAAGGGAAGAAAAGCATTAATTGACTGGTTTCTGAATGAAAGTTTACTCAGTAGCGTCCTGTTGGTACAAACGAAGTGCATATGGTCGAACGTAAAGATCGTTCAGATGGCTTTGAGTGGGCTTGTCGCAAGAAATGTTCCTGCAAGAAATGCCACCGACAGCTGGCACTATGGGGGATATTTTTGTAAATTTATGTGGTGACGTCAGTACGCATATTTTAGTTCAGATAATTTTATAAAGTTTTTGAATGCTGTTAAGGAATATTGTGTGCCACAGACTGAAGACAGAGAAATTTCTAAATACGGTAAGTAGATATTTCTTTTTTCTAGATATTTCTATGCGCGATAACATGCATTTCCATTCTTATGTTATTTCATTGTGTGATTTAAAATGCAGCTTATTGAACTTCGATTGGTTACAAATTTTGCTCAGTTTTGGTGAACACTTTGATTTAACATTATATGACCTCATCATTCTCCTTATGTTTTTAAGTGAAAATAGATCGATGTGTGCATGGACAAAGTTAAGGGAGTGCGCAATTCTCTAACTTTTGAAGTGAAAATAGATCGATGTGTACCTGAACACCGAGTTTCTGAAATTCTTTGACTTGTTACTTTGGTTTTGTGTAGCTGCCATCTTGAAATTGTGCCTTGCTGGCCAATCGCCAATTTTCGCCAAGGAGTCAAATAACAAATCAATTACCCTTTACTCATTCGTATCTTTTAAGATGAACTCAGATAAAAGACTATTCCGATATCAAGTGGCAGGTCAAGAAACTATGAGGCAAATAACGGCTGGTTATTTGCACGATAAACTGTGAGGTCAGAAAATGATTGTCGGACCAGGGGTCTTTGAGTTTTTACACTAAAAACTTCAACAGAACAATAAAAAACACAGAATAAATTTTTCTGAAGCTCTTGCTGGTTAATATCTAAGCAGAAAAAAATGCATTTGTTTAGGCGGTGTAAGTGCACCTCCCTGCGTCTCGTGGTTAGCTCATAGCTCTATGCTTAACTCTACAGATTGACAATGAAGAGAAAACGAGAAATTAAATATATACATTAAGTTCGCATATAATCAAATAGTCTATGCTACCAATGTAACCATTTCACCATTCTACAGAACTCCAATGTTTGTTCTTTTATTTTTTTGCAAAGAAACACTTTTTGCCCCTGAATGTGACCTTAGTATAGGATAGAAATATTCTTTCTCCGGCTGTCAAAACCTATTTAGAAATTCCCGTCAAATTGACTTGAACCGCCTACTTGTCACCCCATCCAGCAGAAAAAAATTCTTTTGTATTCCCTAGTCTTTTGTTTGAAAATTAGCAAAGCCGATCCCTGAAGCTGGGGTTCCTAACTAGGGGTGCTAACATCGCCAAGGGAATGAAGATAGCATTGTAGAGGGTGCGAGATCTTGTTTAAAATAAATTAAGTAAGGTTTAACAATGACATGCGCAACATTGGTGTGCATGCGTCGATAACAGATTTGCAGAGCACGTTGTTTAGATTAGTCGCATTTTGCAATACAATGTACTGTAGTTTATTCTGATTACATTCTGTAATGATTCTCTGTTCGTGCCCTGTTCATTTCTTTTCGGTCTCTAATAAATAGTTAATGCACTTACGTTATATCCCTTACCAATTGTTGTTTTATCTTCTAATGAACTTGATCCATATTTTTAGGTTATATTTCTTAAATTATTATTAACATTCACGAAGTAAAAGAGAAGAAAATATAATAATGATTACGTGAAGTTTAATTTCACTTGAACAGGAACAACTGATAATGTACAAAAACCCTAATGGATATTTGGTGACGCTGTCTTTTCAAGCGCAAATCTAAAAACTGTCTGAACTACTGGAACATTTCAACAACCGTCATGGTGGCCCAGATTTTGCAAGACATGATTTTGAATCGTTTAAAGTTAAAATAGTCCCATTTGACTTTCGAGCAATCTTCCAAAATTAGGTTTCCTGCTAACTGAAAAAACTATAAAGTAGTCAAATGAAAGAAGCTCCAAACAATTACAAAAGAGTTGATAAAATTGTGTCCATTAAAAATGCCACAATCGTTCTAGGAAAAAAAGCCTCGAGGAAGCTTAAAGAAGTGCCGTTCTCAAATAATGTTATTCAAAGCCGAATTTTCTAAGAGAAACTGGCTTGTATACACGTTACACATGAGGAAAACAACGAAAACACCCATACAGCCAGCCCGTCCGAACCTGGAACGAGGTACCAGTGTTCATCGATTTTAACGCTCGGCTGTTGGTGGGCCCATGCTTTAATGTGGTTTTTTGAATTGCGAGAAGCCGTCAAGTCTTTTCTAGAGAAAAGAGACTATAATCTGTTTGGAGAAACGGAATCACAAGAATTCAACCAATTGTTAGCCTATTTGAGTTATATTTTCAACCGTATGAATCACCTGAACTGCGACAAGACAAATAGTTTCAAAGAAACGGTACTGCTTCGGTGTCAACGAATTAGAAGCGGAAATTTGTATTATTTTCTATTACACGAAGAAATGGCTAATAACAATAAGTCTTTAATTTCGAGTGTGTGTGAACAAATTCTGGATCATTTGGAAATATTATGAAAGGCATTTGATGGATAAAGGATTTGATGGATTTAAAAGTAAAAGTTTAGCCGAAAACTTAGAAAACATGGATTATAAATCCATAGTTTATCAATCTGAATAATATGTCGGATGATAATGCAGCGTATAAAGTCGCTATAGTACGTATTAACCTGAAAAAAATCTTTTAAAACTGAGCATAAATCGTGTTCTTGAAATGAAGTTTAAAGCAACACTTTGGAACTACATTGGTGTTTGACAAAGAATATGTTTCCAAAACTTAGTGAAAAGGTACTATTTTGTGCTTATCCCATTTGCAACGACATTATTATGTCAATCTGGATTTAATGCCCTTTTGTCAATCAAAGCAGAATCCAGAAATCGCTTGAATGCATAAGCAGATATGCGAACTGCTATTAGCAACAAAATGCCACCATTTAAAAAATTCTTACCGAATAAACAAGGAAAAAAATTACTAACTTTTTTTAAAGATTTATGCAAATGTTAACTTTTGCAACATTTGATTTCCATGATCATTTTTGTTTGTTATTAAAATTTGGTTATACAACTTTCTTTTCATTCTTTTAGAAACTGCTTTAAGGATATGAGAACACATTACATATTTTTTTGGTGTGCGAGACATGAAAAAAGTAGGAACCCGTGTTTCAAAGGCATACGAGAGAAGATAGAAAGTAAGAGTTCACCTGCACTTTGGGTGGGAGATGTGGGCGTGGCCAGTGACGTTAGCGGAACGGAGGCTACGTTATGCATGATATCACCGGTAGGGCCGGAGATTGCGGAGGGGTTCGCATGCTGCTTTTGATGGGGCAGGATGTTCAAGGAGAAAGGAGAAAGATCTTTTAAATAAATTATTAACTTTTCAATCGTATAGGTAATCGTTATGGGCATCGTGCCCCATCAAAATTTCAATAGGCAAATGAAATTAATTACCAATTTGAAGCATAAGCAAAATTATATATAAGAATTTCCAATTTTATTTAAAGCAAGGTTTAACATTGACTGCAGTGCATAGGATTTTGAAATTTAAGCAGAAGGCCAGGCTGAAACCTTACATTGATTTTAACACGGAGCAGAGTAAGAATGCAAAATCTCCCTTTCAGAAAGATTTTTTTTAACTGTTGAATAATTCCATCTACGGTAAAACCATGGAAAATATAAGAAACCGAATCAACGTGCAACTTGCGAACACACTCAAAAAGGCGGAAAACTGGTAGCTTATCCCACTTTTAAAAGATTTCAAATTTTCAGAGAGAATCTCTTTGCGGTGGAAAGATTGAGAAACACCCTCACTTTGAATCCCCCGATCTATGCGGGTTTTGTAATTTTAGAATTGAGTAAAATTCTGATGTACAACTTCCATTATAACATCACAAAGAAGGAGTATGGAAAAAATGCCTCATTGTTATTCACTGATACAGATTCTCTCACTTATGAAATTCGTATGAGGGATATATACGAGGATATGAAACGTCATGGTGACATTTATGATACATCTGACTACCCCTCTAATCATCCTCTTTACAGTCTGAAAAATATCAAGCAAATTGGATGAATGAAGGATGAATTATCATCAAAATTAGTTTACGAATTTGTAGATTTGTGACCAGAAATGTATTCCTTCTTATCAGAGACAGGGGAGAAGAAGACAGCAAGGGAGTTTTGCGTCATATCGTGAGAAATAAAATACTGCATGAAAATTACAAGCAATGCCTCCAAAGCCTGCAGTCTAGACGTGAAATTCAGTAGAGAATTGCAAGTGAGGAACACCATCTCTTCACTCTTCGCCAGAACAAATCAAGTCTCTCCCCGTTCGACAATAAAAGGTATCTTTTGGAGGCTGGCACCCATACACTAGCGTATCGTCATTATAAAATAGAGGCTGAGAAAAAAAAGAAAATTAATATTTTTTGATACTATCGTTGGTCAATGACTTCACAGTGGAGTTGTGCGAAGGGGCTGGCACCTGGCAATTAAAAAACCCAATGACTGTGAAACTGTCAAAGAGAGACCTTCAGATGTCAGAAATCTGCGGCTTTCGGTAAAAACCTATGCGTAAAGGATTATATATGTGTGTACTAAATTAGCTAACTAAATTATAAAATTAACTAAACTAAACTGAACTAAACTAAATTATAAAATTTATTCTTTGCAATATTTTTAACAGTAATTTCTTTACATAAAAGGAGTGTGTCATAATAACCCACGGTTATTGTCATGAACTACAATTGCCGTTACCACGGTTACTGTTACTACGATTGCCACTCGATAAAACCTAAACTTTCAGTGTTGCCTAATCCAATTCCATAGCAGCAGCATGCGAACTCCACCGCAATATCCGCCCGTTCCGGTGATATCATGCATAACGTAGCCTCCCTTCCGCTAACGTCATTGGCCGCGACCACATCTCACAACCCAAAGTGCAGGTGAACTGTTACTTTCTATCTACTTACGAAAGACTAAACATAGCCGGGAACTGGAGAAATTTAACCAGTCCGAATGCATCATTGCGCCAGGAACTCTTGGTATCACTTTCTTTTCGCCAAACGCAAAGTTTGGACAAAACTGGTATATTAATCTCCCAAGACTGTACTTGTTAATGATACGGTAAGTTTCGTTGCACTTCTTGAGTAGAAGTAGTTCACTTTGTTTTGGTTATTATTTTATGGTACACAGACATGATTTAATATTTAATTTACTATAAGAGTGGTAGGTTAAGAATATGTAATATTTATTGTGAAGAATTTAAATTTGAATTTCTAAAACAAATATAACAGCCTTATGTAAGTACTCAATTTGTTCTTTCGATACTGAACTACATTTTGATTTTCTCCTACCCTTAATTTACTTTTGATAAAAATTACTGCATTGTGAAATTTCTTTGCTTTTTGTTTATTGGAAAAATTTTGGTGATAGGTCCCTTATTATTTCATATAACGTACACATCATGAAATTCAGTAAAAGTTTTAAAATTTCTTTTTTTGTGTGTGTTTTAAAATTTTAATACACTGTTCGCATTTCACACGAGTATCTTCCGAATTTTCAATATTCATTCCATTGACTTATATAAAAATAGAAGCTAGAACGGTTTTACAAATATAAACAAAACGAATGACATTAGCATAGATACAAAAATAGACATTTGAGCTGGAAATGAATAAAAAAGAGCTCTTATTGACATAAAGAATTGGTCTCCAAAAATAGTCTCCGGCAATGGCTAATCCTGATTCAATTTGTTTAATTCCCGGCAGGTTTTAGCCGCTTGTTTAAGGCACGCTTTCACACTAACAGTAGTTCCTATTGGAATGTCAGATGAAAGGGAGGCAGCTACGCATTCCTATATTCCGTCTTTTTAAGTAAACTTTGCTTTGTTGATCCTTTCTATGATGCATTGCATGTTTTATTTTGTACAACCCCGCTCTCGAAACAGCGTGAGCAATTAGGCCATAAATCTCCTTACTTCCTTTTTGCAGCATTCTGAGATTGGAAAACACGAAGTGATGAGTCTCTCTCTGGCATAGCGATCCAGGCCACATTTAACCCCGACGAGTGTGTCTCGTTGTTGACTCCTGAGAACACTTTTCAATCATGAATCTGTCTCAGGGGAAATGGTGAAGTGGGTACAGATACATGCATCACTGGATTTAATTTTTTAGAGAAATATAAATATAAAAAATAAAGACCCACTGATAATGAAGTGTGGTCTTAAAAAATGGCTCATTACTGTATCATTCGTCATCCTGGAAAAGAGCGTGGTCATAAGAAGTATAGCATAAATTCACAAAAAGCTACGCTAGGAATTACCACTTTAAAAAGAAAATCCAAAAGGACTTTTAACTGCTGCTTGTCAAAAAAAGCGTACTGACCAGTGTTGTCAATATTATGGACAGGAACGGTGCATTTACTAAACAAGACAAAACTGTTACACATTCTATTGTAACAAGTATCATGCGAAATTCCTTCCATAATGAAGTCTCCAGGTGAATTAAAAATTTAACTGCCAGCTTGAATTAAACGCTGATCAAGTAGGAGCTGCAAGTCATTTACTAAAGGAACATAAGGATGTCTTCTGGACAAGTTTCCAAGCTAAGGCCTGTAATCTTGCCGCTTCTCTGAGAGCAGACGCAGCGGATATCCTTCAGATTCTTCCCGAAAACCAGAGACTAGACTTCGAAGCTCTATCCAGCACGTTGCAGCTGCGCTTTACGGAGAAATACTTAGAAGAGTACAGAAGGCTTCAATCAAAATCCCGTGAACGAAAGCCCACGGAAACGCTCCAGAAGCTCGCCAGATGTTGAAAGGCTGTCTCATGTCACTTTTTTGGAGTGCTCGACAGAAAACAAGGGAAATATTGTCCCTGCTTCATCAACGGCATCCAGTATCCTCAAATACAGAAAGCTCTGCGAATGGCGGATGCCAACGATTTAAAGAGCGCTCTGAAAAAATAATAATAATATCACTAGAAAATTAAACGAGATTCTTGAATGAAGAACATGTTGTCCAGTTTTTCTTATTTTTATTCACCTCACATATAATAACATATTAGACTGAAAAATCCAAACGTAATTAATTCGAGAAGAAGGAAATAAAGAGCTAGCGTAGTAAGCAAAAATATCCGTTATAGAATTCTGAAGATATGTTTACATAAATCTCGCAAGGCCTGCCGGGAAAGAATTCAGGCGACAGCGAACCACGGTCGTCTTATCATATGATCATTTTATTTTTAACAACTTGCCCCCCCATGAACCATAAGGGGTTGATCAAACTTGTATATAAACGGTATACATTCATATTACGAAAAACACTCGAGTTCCGGACACAAAAAATATATCTCATCTAAATAACTGAGAATTTAAATGGAACATTAGGCAATTTAAATATAACATTATCGAAATTTTAAAAACAATTCACCATTTTTTGAAGATTATTCAAAGGCCCTGTAAGAGAGCACATCTTAAATCTGTGAACTTAAGTACATTTTAAATTATTAAATTTGTGCATGGAAGTTACTAGAATCACGAATTTTAACAGAATAATTCAAAAAATAATAAACAGCCATAAAAGGATATACTTACAATACATATTTGCAAATTAACACTAAAGATAAAATTTTCGTTCTGAAGTTCTAAATTGCACAAATGTTGCACAGGACGTCTGATAACCGATGGCTCAGTTTTTACCCTGCAAGCCCTCACCTTGCCCTCTCTTCCAGGAAATAACTCAAGGATTCTCCCCAATCTCCAAAAATTTCGGGGTAAATGGTCCTTATTAACTAAAACTATATCATTAACTTTGAATTCGGGAACATTATTCTTAATCAAGCTCGAATGGGCAGATCTTAAATTCAACAAGTAGTCTTTTTTCCACCGGAACCAAAAGGAATTCATTAATTTTTCGCGATAGGCCTTTATCAAAGACTTCCTGGAAGAAAAATTTGAATCAAGGTGAAGTCTCCCATAAGTCAACGATGATATTCTTTTTCCTGAAAAGAAATGTGCTGGAGTTAAAGCATGTGGTTCCTCTAAGTCACTTCCAACATAGGAAATTGGCCTAGAGTTAATCATCCCTTCAATATCGATAACAACAGTTTGCTACTGCTCAGTGGTCAGAGATGACTTTCCAAGGATTTTCCGTAGAGCGACTTTCACGGAACACACCCTGCGTTCATAAAAGCCTCCCCACTAAGCTGATTTTCCACAATGTACTTCCACTTAATTCCATTAGCAGCATAAAAATTGTTTACTTCTGGTTGATCCATCATTGACCAAATTTGTTTCAGCTGAAGTTCAGCACGTTTGAAAGTACGTGCATTGTCAGAAACGATCACAGAACACAAGCCTCTTCGAGATACAAAACGTCGGAAGGCAAGCAAAAATGCATCTGACGTCGTATTACTGACTAGTTCCAGATGAACACTTCTTGTAACAGCACAGGTTATCAATAGAATATATTGTTTGTTTTCACTATTTTTCACAAATAATGGACCAGCGTAATCTATCCCAATTAGTGTAAGTGGGGCTGATTGTTCCACTCGGAAAGCTGGTAATGGAGCAACCCCCTGGTCTCCTGGGGAAATGCTGAATCTTTTACAAATAACGCATTTACCTAGAAGAGATTTTATAACTTCTCTTGCCTTTAGTACCCAGTGTTTTTCTCTTACTTGCACCAGCGTATGAGATACGCCGGAATGAAATACTTTATTATGAGATTCCCAAATCAGTAATTCAGTGAATTTAGATTTTGACGGTAGTATAATAGGGTGTTTTTCATCCGCAGGTAAAGTAGTTTTCTCAAGCCTTCCTGTCACTCTCAATACGTCTTCATAATCTAAAAATGGATTTAAGCATAACAATTTAGAGTCTTTTGGTAAAAGCTAGCCATTCTTCAAACAATTAATTTCCTCAGAGAAAACGTCCCTTTGAACAGCTCTTACCCAAACTGTTCAGCACGATTATATTCTTCAGTAATAAGAGAACCCATTTTGCTAGTTTTCCTTCTAAGAACATCAACAAACCGTGATACCCAAGAAGCCACCTTCAGCAGTTTGCGTAAGCAACTAAACCTATTAATATCAATTATCTGTTTGGAAACAGTTGCGGAGCTAATTATGGCAGAAGCTTTATATTCCGTTTCAAGCTCTTGGTCTATTGAGTCATATTCAAATCTCTTCGGCTGCAGCCAAGTATTCTCCGGGTACAAAAACCATTTTTGGTCCTGCCAGCATTTTTTGGAATTTAGCAAATCATTACTAGTTAATCCTCTTGTTAACAAATCCGCAGGATTATCCTTACCCAGTGTCTCCATGCACTGGGATCTGTAGTTTTTTGAATTTTTAATACTCCGTTTGAAACAAATTGCTTCCACATAGATGCCGTACCTTTTATCCATTGAAAAACAATTGTTGAATCACTCCATAGAATAATCTTTTCTAAATTTTTTAAAGGATTCTTACAGTATTTGGCTAATCTTGCTGCAATTACTGCACCCATTAATTCTAGTCGGGGCAATGTCACCTTTTTAGTTGGTGCAACTCGTGATTTGGAAACTATGAAGCTAGTTTTAAAAGTTCCATATGATGTCTTGTACCTAAAGCATGCCACCGCTCCAAAAGCTTTTAAAGAAGCATCAGAGAATATATGGACCTGTAAAACTTCTTCTCCTTCAGATTTGTGCCAGGAAAATAATGTCGAGGAATCTTCAAATTTTGAAGTTCTTTAATTTCATTACACCATGCTTGCCATTTTTCTTTAATTTCTCCGGAAAATACCTCATCCCATTTTACACCTAACTACCACAACTCTTGTAAAAAACACTTCACTCGAATTAGAAACGAAGAGATAAGTCCTGATTTGATCAAATATTTTTTGCGGCCGTGTGCAGTACGTTTCGTTGAATACATTCATTAATATCCAACGTGGACAACAATGACCTTAAGTGTAGACTTAATGTGTCTTCAATATTATTCTAATTGAGTTATAATACTTTTAAATGTGAGTAAGAATGTTCATTTGTTTCGATTAATGAATTAGAACTCTTCCATAAATCTTTTAGTTCCTTAGAATTAGCGTCAAATTTTCTCATATTCATGTTTGCGTCCTTCAAAATCAAAACAGCATCACAAGACAAATCATAAGCTTCCTGAACAGTAAAACTTCCATGAAAAAGATCATCCATATAAATAGAACTATTCAACATTTCATATGCGAGAGGGTATGAAATTTATTTTTGTAAGCATTAATATGAGTTTTAATTATTGCAGCCAAAATGTAAGGAGAACAAGTGACACCAAAACAATGTCTATTAAAATGATATATGGTTATGGGTTGGGTTTTGTCGCAGTTTTTATAATACAGGAAACATAAATAATTTCGGTCATCTCTCGTGACTTGAATTTGAAGAAATGCTCGTGCAATACCTCCACACAATCCAATTTTATGTTCCCTAAATTACAAAATAATACCTAAAAGATTAGCATTTAAATTCTTTCCGGGAAAGAGACATTCATTAAGACTATTGCAACTTTCTTGTTTGCTACTGGCATCATAAACTACCCTGGTTTTAGTACTAGAAGAATCTTCCCTGAAAACTTCTCTATGAGGCATTACATATCCAGTGAAACAAATATTGGTGCACATTTCAATAATCCTGTCATTAAGTTGTTCCTTCATGACTGCATTATATCTCTCAAATAATAATTCATCACCCTTAAATTTCTTTTCTAATGCAGCAAATCTTCTTGTCGCAATTTCTAAATTACTAGACAAATTTTCTCGTAAAGTCTCAGACTTCCATAAAAGTTGTCACTCATACCTTCCATTTATAAATCGTAACTGCGTTTCGAATTCTATAATATTATCCCAGATTTTCTCTTTTTCACACTCAAGAAATAAGATTCAGAAGTCCACAAACATTTCAAATCATTTTCTATCGAAGTATATGCGATCTTCAAACAGGAAGTAGAATCATGCAGATGATTTTCTGGAATCTGCCCTGTGATAGTATCACCGAATAGTGCCTGTTGAATATATAAGTTCTTGAAGAATAAAGATAGCAAAATTTAGCTTACCTTTTGTGCACCCAGCAGCAGCAGTTAAATCTCCGAAACTTCATTGGTGTGAGGGATGTATCCATTAATGATAGAATGCCTACTTAAGCATAAATCACCTTTATTTAGCTGTAACTAAATAATATAACGCGACGGATACATTAATGTTTGCATACAAGCCCATATGAAAGCTTAATAAGAAGTAAGGATCAACAGTATCATGGGATATATTAATTGTGTGTGATTGACGTAGTTGGAGTGGTTGATGCGCGCGCACCTTGGCATTTCTAGGGTTACCAGAAGTTAAGTTCAAAATAACATTTTCTTCTTCTGAAATGCCTGATTAATTTACAACAATCCCCCCTTTAGTCATGCATTTGGAAAATGTTAGAAATCAGATTTAGCTCACTTCTTAATTTCAGAAATTTTGGTTTGGACAATGGCTTAGTGAAAATATTTGCAATCATGGAATTTGTATTGCAGTATGTTATCTCGATTGTTTTATTTTCTTCCATTTCTCTTAAAAAGAAATATTTAACATTAATATGCTTTAGCCTGGTATTCATTTTCCCCTGTTTTATCAGAGCTATTGTGGACTTATTGTCCTCATATATCTTAATGGGTAGTTTTTGAGATAGTCCAAAATCTTTAAGGAGATCTAATATCCATTTGAGCTCTTGAGCAGCAGTAGCTGCAGAAAAAAGCTCAGATTCAGTAGATGATAAGGAAACACAATTTTGTCTCTTTGTGAACCAAAATATTTCGTTGTTTCCCAGAAAAAAATAAATTTCCACCCGTTGACCGTCTCATGGTTAAATCAGATGCATAGTCAGCATCAGTATAACAGGAAAGTGATGGTGGGCTATCAAAGTCAATTTTCAGGTAAATGTCCTTTCTAGAGTTCAGGTATTGAATCACTCTTAGAACTGCTTTCCAGTCCTTCTCCTTTGGAGACTCATTTTCCCTGCTTAACAGATTCACTGCTAGGGTAATGTCTGGTCTGGTTACAGTGGCTATGTATAATAAGGCTCCGATGGCTTGCCTATACTTTGTATTGTCCACTGCTGGAGAGAGGTCCTCTTCCCTTTGGATAAGAAGTATCCATTGGTGTGTAAGATGGTTTGTGGATATCTGGACAAAACATCATCTTCAGTTTTTCTATTTTTGATTTTTGGCCCAATAGGAACTTGTTTTCATCTCTTTTGATGTTGATTCCTAAGTAGTTTCTGACTCCTCCTAAGTCTTTTGTTTTGAAAAATTCGTTGAGAGATTTGATTAGCCTCTTAATTTTTTCTTCGCTTTTGCATGCTATAAGGATATCGTCGACATAGACAATAATCATTAGCGTATCATTTCCATCTTTCTTTAGAAATAAGCATGGGTCTGCTGTACTCTGCGAAAAGTTACTGTTCTTTAATATTTCTTCGACTCTTTTATTCCATGCTCTAGCAGTTTGCTTTAATCCATAAAGAGCTTTTGTCAGTTTGCAAACTTTTTCTTCTTCTCCCGGTTGAATTGTGCCTTCTGGTTGTTATTCTTCTTTTAAATTTCCGTGTAGAAATGCTGTAGTGACGTCTACATGTCTCATGTGCATTTTACCATATGCTGCGACAGCAAGAAAAGTTCTGATAGTTGTATGTCGAACAACTGGTGCAAAGGTATGATCGTAGTCAGTTCCGAATTTTTGACTATAACCTTTTGCAACTAGTCGCGCCTTGTAAAGAATGACTCTTCCATCTTCGTTTTCTTTCAGATTGAAAATCTATCGACAGCCAATAGGTTTCTTTCCTACAGGAAGCTCACCAGTTCCCAAATTTTATTTCGGGATAAACAATTGATTTCTTCGTCAACTGCGAGTAACCACTTTTCCTTTTCTTCGGAATTCAATTTACCCAAGTCTTTAAAATTCTCTGGTATGGTTTTTATTGTGTTTGTTAAGTATCCTAGACGTTCTGGTGGTTTCCCTTTCGTTTTCCTTTCTGATCGTCTTGACTCAACTTTGGATACAACTTTGTGTTTTTCTGTATTTTCTGCGTCGTTTTCAACATCTTCAGCCTTTGGATGGAGAGAAATTTCAGTATTTTCATTCGCTGATAATTCTTCGACAAATTGGACGCTTCTACTGATTATTATTCGGTTTTCACCGGTGTAGATTCTGTAACCCTTTGATCGTTGATCGTAACCGAAAAAAATTCCTTCAATCGCTTTCTGGTCTAATTTTTTACGATTTTCCTTATGTACATATGCATAGGCTGTGCAACCAAATTGTTTCATATGAGCTAAATTAGGTTTTCTTCCGCTCCATAATTCATAAGGAGTCTTGTCACAAGCTCTGGTTGGAAGACGGTTCTGGATGTAATTTGCTGTATTTACAGCTTCACCCCAGAATTTGTTTGGAAGTCGGCTTCGGGACAGTAGGCACCTGGTCATCTCAATAAGGCTTCTGTCTTTCCTTTCCCTCACACCGTTCTGAGGAGGCGAAAAAGGAACAGTTAATTGATGTTTGATGCCGTTATTCGATAGAAATTCCTCCATTTTCTCACTGGTATACTCACCACCGTTATCGGTTCGAAGTGTCTGCATAGTTCTTCCAAATTTATTTCTTGTTATACCGACAAAATCCTTTAATTTACTAAGAACTTCATTCTTTTTAGCGAGCAAATATATGACAGTGTATCTATTAAAGTCATCAATAAAGGTTACGAAATGAAGTTTTCCACCAATACTTGGAGTAGGAATAGACCCGCAAATGTCACTATGTATAAGTTCCAGTGGTTTTCTTGCTCGAGCACCAGCAGCTTTTGGATAAGGAATTTGCAGCATTTTATTCTTTATGCATTCTGAACAGCTATCATTATGAGTGCAATTATCTAATTTTATCCCTTCTGCAAGATTTTCTCTTATTAATTGTCTGATTGCGTCATAACTTCGATGACCTAACCTTGAATGCCATATTTGTATACAGTTTTCATTTTTACATTCAAGTGAAAAATTAGCGCTTTCTGGCTTTGTGATTAAAACAATTTTATATAAACTGTTATCGTCAGAATATGCGCGCATAATTAATTGGCTATCTTTTTTTACGTAACAATTTTCCTTTTCGAAAGTAACAGAATATCCATTACTAGCAATTTGTTTAACAGAAATCAAGTTGCTCTTTAAATCAGGAACGTAATAAACATTAGTCAATCGAATTTTCTGCAATCCACATTCATCTTCTAAATCAAGGTCAACAAATCCTCTGCCCTGCGAATATAAAATTTTTCCATCTGCTAAAATGATTTTCGCTTGAGAATCCGCATATATCAATTCAGTAAATAAACTTTCATCTCCTACTAGATGACTGCTCGCGCCAGAATCAACGTACAAAATTTTCTTATTTATAATTTGTTCTGAGCAATACCGCGGAGTAATTAGTAAACCTTTTTCATAAACAGTACTTTGGACTGGCGCTGAAACATGCCTGTCAGTGTCGGATTCACTCCTTCTCTCATCGAAAGTGTCTGCGCTCATACAGTGTCGGTTCGATTTTCCGACATGTTTGGTCACGCGAGTTTCTGATTTCCGGTTGTCACGACAAGAATTGTTACTTTTGTTCTGCAATTTAAAACAACGCTCACGAGTATGACCACTGCGTTTACAAAAGGTACAAAATTTCTTTTGTCTGCTATTATCATAATTTCTAGCATTTGTTCCAGATTTAAACGCTGTTGAAGCATTAGAACTTCGATCTGCTTGTTGTTCTAATCTTTTGTTATATTCCTCAGTGAATTTCTTTTTTACAAGATCTGTAGTTATAAGAGTTTCCTGTCTAGCTTCAATGGCAGTTATAAGATTATTGTATGATTCCGGAATTGAAACTCACATAAGTGCGGCTGCATGCTGATCCGGAATGTTTTCACCAATAGCTTTTAGTCTTTCGACTAAATCCATCATATGAGTGATGTGTGCGATCATATCACCATGTTCAGCCATTTTTATAGAATATAATTTTCTCAGAAGATATAATTTCCTGTTCAAATTGGAGCGCTCATGAATTGACTTTAATTTCTGCCATGTGCCGACAGTAGTCGTTTCATCGCTAACATGAATAATCTGAGAGTCGTCAATGCATAGATTTATTATAGCTCGTGCTTGTTTATCCCTTTTTTAAAAATTCCTCATCCGGTTTAGAAGGTGGGGGAGAATAAAGAAGATCATCTAACCCATCACGCATTAAAAGCATTTGAATCTTGAATTTCCAAATAGCATAATTTTCGGAATTCAGTTTTGTTATTTGCATACAGTCTTTAAGACTTGACTCTGCACTTATTAATTCTTATTTAGCAGTTTCAAAAAGTTTATATATTTTATGCACAGTTTAAATTTTAGTTTCGGGATTTACAGCATTCAGTCTCATAATCTATGAAGAATAAAGATAGCAAAATTTAGCTTACCTTTCGTGCACCCAGCAGCAGCAGTTCAATCTCCGAAACTTCATTGGTGTGAGGGATGTATCTATTAATGATAGGATGTATACTTAAGCATAAACCCCCTTTATTTAGCTGTAACTAAATAATATAAAGCGACGGATACATTAATGTTTGCATACAAGCACATACGAAAGCTTAATAAGAAGTAAGGATCAAGAGTATCATGGGATATATTAATTGGGTGTGATTGACGTAGTTGGAGTGGTTGATGTAGTTGGTATGGTTGATGCGCGCGCACCTTGGCATTTCTAGGGTTACCAGAAGTAAAGTTCAAAATAACATTTTCTTCTTCTCAAATGCGTGATTAATTTAGAACAGTTTTTATTTACTGATTTTGTTTACTGAACAGTATTTATTTATTGATTAATTTAGAACAGTTATTTCTCCGATTAGCGTCGAATACATAAAATCGGCGCCTAAGAGTAGCTGGACTGGTCTGTTACCTCGTAATGCTTCAGAAATTTCATAGCCGTGTAGAGTTAAATCTTTTAATAGTTCAGGTTTGATATTAGAATATATATGAACTCCGCTGATTTCATCAGTTACTAAAGCTTGAATATTTTAGAATAAGGAGGATATTTGCTTCTAAGAGTGATATTAACGACTTCAAAATCCTTCTCATAAGGGTTACTTGTTCCGAAAGTATAAACTAAAAGCCTTTCTTTCTTTAAGGGTTGTACATTTAAACCCTTTCTAAATCTTTTCGAATAAATGATTTCTGCGAGCCCGAATCAAATAGCATCAATGCGCTTAACCGTTTAGAATTATTTTCCACTTGGACGAAAGCAATCTGAAGCAAAGTAGTATAATTTTGTGGCTTAAATATAGAAGACATCACAGCTTGTTTATCATAACTCTGAACAAATTCGCCCTTTTCTGACGGTTTAATTTCCGATGTATTTTTGTTCCTTGTTGCTGGGCCGCCCTAACCACAGGGCTAAATGGGCTATAGCCCCAGGGCGCAAGCCTTTTGGGGGCGGCAATTTTTTATTTGCGATATAGTAAAAATTTATTTTTCATTTTATTAGTTTTCACTTATTTTTAAATTAAAACACATCTTAAAATATTAAACTGATTTTTATTTCTTCCAAATGTGCTGACAAACGATAGATAGAGAACGGCAACGCGAAATAGGAGTACCACCCTACCGATCGTACTTTTGTTTCAGTCGCATTTGAACTGTCGGAGCTGCACTGGAGTTAATATAAGACTACGTACGTATACTCGCCGCGCCGCCAGGGCGTATTTATTTATCTAAACGCAAATTGTATTATTTTAACAATCCTAATAAAAAATAGGAACATACAAGGGGTCACTGATGCGTACCT
>KK116574.1:8290-31911 GCA_000611955.2 Stegodyphus mimosarum
TCGTTAAGTCTGCCCGTAGGGTAAAAATGAAGCCAATGGGGTCTGAAAAGAAGATAAATAGAAAAAAGGACGAAGCGTTAAGACGGAGAAAAATAGTTTGAACGCGATCGCCTTAAAGAGATGATGGTTGATACCGGTGTTTATTTGTAATATCAGAAATGTTGATAGATGCCTATATAAGTGTGTATGTGGGGATATTCAGAGAACCAACTCGTGGCGAAATCACCTCCCTAAGAGGACAGCCTCTGAATGAGACCAGTATCTCTGAAAACTTAAGTATATTTTGGTATTGAAACATTCCTTCTGCAAGACGACCAGCCGCAAAGAAAATTCCGGAAGTGTGACTGGTCGCCTTACAGAGATTCGTTTCGTAGAGGCAACCTTCCTAAGACGACCACATCTTAAAGATAAACATATTTCTGAGAAAATAAGTATATATTGGTAGTGAGCATCACCTCTCTAAGGCGACTACTTGCAAAGATGCATTTTATGTGTGGCTGGTCGCCTTAGAGAGACATCGCTGTGTGTGGTGTAAATAATTACTGTTAACGTTTCCGACAAAAGCTTTTAAGAAATCAAATAAATCAGCATATGTAGTAAAAACCCTCTCTAAAATGACCACTTGCGTTTCCAGGTTACTCTGATGGTCTTAAAGACATCATATTTTCCTTCTTAGAAATGCTGATCGTCTTAGAGAAGAGTTGGAGACGGGAGAGTTTACTGTACGTTTTTTTAATTTCAAAGCTTTCTGTTGGTTACAAAATAGAAATAACCTTATTTTCAACAGTATCCAAATAAACGAAATAAAAGTAAATAAATGAATAATAATAAATGTACAGTCGGTCACAAAAGTATTTGAACACCGGTACCCTATCAGAAAATTACACTTCCCCTAATTTATTGTTTAGAAAGAAGTCTATTGAAGTCAGTTAGAAAATTAGAATAAACCCATGTAAACCAACAGAAGATTTATTTGGCATCTATTTCTATTATATTGATACCAGTAATAAAACCAGTAAAAATCAATATAAACCAATACAAACCAGTAGAAAGTTCTGGCATTGATGTTGGTTGTATGGGTGTCAGATGATACCAGTAAGAAAACCATCAGAGATCAATAGAAACCATTAAAAGTCAGTAGAGACCAACAGAAACAAACAGGTTACTGGTTTCTATGGGGCATTTTGAAATCAGTAAGAAAAACCCACAGAGACCAACGGAAACCAGTAAAAGTCAACAGAAACCCATAGAATTTTATGGGTACCCATAAAAAGTTTTACTGGCTTCTATGCGGCATTTTTAGCAGGGAACTGTATGAGAGTTGAGGCTTCTGGACTATTGTGTTAAACAATTTAAGTTCTTACGCTGCATTGTATCAATAATATGAGTAAGCTCTTGCAGACAAAAGACTATGATTTACAATCTGTTATGGAGCTCTTGAAAAATTGCAAAGATTTTTTCAAGGATCTTAGATCGGACACAGCCTTCAATGCTTTGCGATGCTCGAGAACTCACCGACGAAACTGACATACCGGCTAATTTTGAGCTCACCCAGCCACGTCATAGAGTTCGAAGAAGGAATGTTAATTTCGACAATGAGGCACGAGATGATCCAATAGAAGATCCTTCTTTGAAATGTAAGGCACAGTTTTATTTTTTCACGTTAGGTAAGCTATCAATACACTTGAATCCAGGTTTGATTTGATCAGTACCCACAGCAACTATTTCCAATTTTGATACAATATATGTGATTTAAACGATACTCCTCAAAACGACATACTATTGTAAAGATCTAGAAACAATGTTAACTGATAGGAATTCTTCAGATATAAATGTGCTGGACCTGGCAGACGAGATAGTAGAGTTTTGGCTTTGCTAAACAAAAAAGAAAGTCCAATCTAGATTTTAAAATTCATATCGAACCTCGATTTTGCTCTAAATCTCAGTATAGTTTTAAGGATATTGCTTACGCCCCCGATAAGTGTAGTAAGTGGAGAAAGGAGTTTCTCCAAATTAAAATTAATTAAAATTTTTTACCCTCCATAACTACCGAGGATCAGCTAACCGGCTTGACAATAATAGCCGTTGAACATGAACTGGCTGAAGAAATTAATGTTAAAGAAATTATAAAAAAATTCTCAGAATTAAAAGTGAGAAAAAAACACTTTTAATTTTAACTCTCGGTTTAAATGTGTTTTTAATGTGTAATTAAGTTTTAATATTTAGTGGTTCTATAATTTGTTTTAGTATTTTTTTAATTTCTGTATTTTATAATTATACACTAGAAATTACTCTTTTCTTTTTTCTGTGCAACCCTAATTTTAATTTAGTGCCGAAAACATAAATTAATAAATTAATATTTTTTGCTAATCGAAACTTCAAGATTATTGATAGCAATTTTTTTTTGCCCTCGTTTTATTTTACTATTATTTAGGTTTTAGGTTTTAGGTTTAGGTTATGTCTTTTAATTTTTGTTACAAACGAGCGGCATTTTACCTCTTTGCCCGGGGTTGGCGAAACTGCTAGTGCCGACCCTGATGACATGGCATGCAACATTATTTTTGTTACTGAAAGTAAAAAAGTCATTTCTGAAGTAATGAAATTCTCAGATCACATATCGATGTACTGAATATGTTCAAATTTCCTCCGACTCATGTCTCATGAAACGCAGTGTCAAAGCAAAGTAACTCATCAATTGTGGAATTAACTCTTTATTTTTTAATTACCTGCTTTTTATGACGAGCAATTTTTGTTGTGAAATTTTAATTCATGAATAGAACTGCCCAGCTAGTGAGGCTACACCAAATGGGACGTTATAGGTGCCAAAAAAATTAATTTAAATGCTAATATTATATATAAAGGCCCTACAGTCTCCTTCTAGTATGATGTAAAAATATTTTTGTCTGCTGATTACTTTAACGTTCTGAAATGGCGGCTCTATAGATTAGGCTTTTTTGGGAGGTACGCACCTTACCCAGGAAGGAATGACCCAAGTTTCGAAAGTAGACGTCGAATGTGAGCTTCATCTTTTAGTTTTAAGCCCCACCAATGGTTGCGTTGTTAAGACCGCTGAATACAGGACATCCGACCCGGGTTCGATTCCAGGCGAACATGCATAGTTGGTCTTAATGTTTTCCCCATGCGTGATGTGAATACGAAACAAGTCGCCTTAGAAAGTGACGGTTCTTCCTTTTAAGCAGATACCCCTCGCAAACTTCGCCATATTCAGTTAACTTAACCTACAAGTTCTGTTGCACTTCTATAATACAAAAAGGAGTTACTCGAATGAAAGGAAAATGTGTAGATGTGGTGTACAGTCGGTCACAAAAGTATTTCAACACCAGTACTCTATCAGAAAATTACACTTCCCCTAATTTTGGAACCCCATCCAACGATCTTTCTTTTAGAACTAAGGGAGGGGTTTATCTTGACAGGTTATCCAAGATTGGTAATTTTTTATTATTACAAAACAATTCTTAAGACGATATAATTTCAGATAGCCATAACATTTCTGTCCCTAAACAATACCCTAATAAATCCACAGAAGGCAAAGATCCGTTTTTTGATCGTGCCTCTTTTTCTCTTGCGGGGTATTATCTAAATGGAATTCATTGCAGCTCACTTGAAATGTCGTATAGGACCCCTTTCTCCCAAAGAATTAATGGGTCTACAAAGTATTGTTAGACCCGAAACACATACAGTTTAAATTTTTTTCTCGCTCCTTGGCATCCTAATAGAGAGGCTGATAAACTCGGCTGTCCAAACGTGAAGGTGAGGAAAATATATTTCCATCGGAAACTCATTCTGTCCCAAGAGGTTCTAAAAGTCATCAGATCCATATTTTTGGGTTTGACAAGTTGGTTTGAATCCGTTACTATACAAAATATTTTTTAAGATCCAAAAAATTTCCAAGATACAAAATACTTTTTAAGAGCCAAAATATTCAGGTGAAGTTGCATCTTCAAGACTGAACGCCAACTGTTTATATAGATTCATTCGGTTGGAAAAATTTTTATCAGACCTGAAACACATATTAAAAAAAAACTTTTTGTTAACTTTTATAATGTCTTTAGACATTATAAAATTAACCGTTCAATGTTAACCTATGGAACAAGCTTGTAAACATGTTTGTAAACAACCTTGAATTAAAAAAAAACTTTTCGTCTAAAAAATGATGTCTTATTTTTTCACTTTTCCTGTAGGCTAACATTGAAAAAATAAGACATCATTTTTTAGACAAAACATTTTTTTTAGATCTGATAAAAATTCTTCCAGTCGAATGGATCTATATAAACAGTTGGCGTCAGATCAGCGTGTGCATTCTCGATTTCTTCATAGCAGGTAAGATATTTTTTGGAATTAACATGTTTTATGTTTCTTTTGGAACTTTTTGGAGATCAAGAGTTTATGTGTATATTTCTGATACTTTTGGAAAATCTTCAAACATGATACTTTTGAAACCTTTCCTTTCAATCTATAGAAATAGTTCCGTTTGAAGATTCTGGATAATTCTTTGGGTCTCCATCGGGTTCTAGAAGCTCTTTCTTAAATTGATCTGCAATGAAATGACGTCCGAACAAAGTGGTTGAAACAGTTCCACGAAACTGTTTTTTTTGTAAATCTTCAATCCTTAAAAGATGTAAGAGATCCTTCTTTCAAGTTACTTTACATAAGATTTACAAATTCATTCAAGATTAATACGGTTTTAAAACCTGACGACCTAAAAGCTAAAACACCTATCTGAACAGTTTATACAGATAAAGAAAAATAGATTCTTGGAAATTCTCTCACCCAAAGAAGGTATCCATTTTTCGGGTTTGACCGGTTGGTACACAAAATAGTTTCCAAGAGACGATACAAAATATTTTTATGTTCTTCAAGACTGGACTATCTATCTAGATCCTTTCCACTGGAAAGATTTTTAGCAGATCTGAAACACATTATTTGTGGTTCGGTCACAAACCCCATCCATTTTTTAGGTTTAATGAGAACAGGTTGGTTCGAGACAAAATATTTTCCATCCGTTACATTCAGGAGACTATTTATGTGAATAGGAGGGCGGCAACAACTCAACTCGACTAACGGGATCGCGAGAGAGATTGCTGATCGAAGATTAGACGAGCTGTTGTGCTTCGACTAAGACGTAATGATTAGACAACAAAGATGAATCTTGATTATCACTCTTTTCTTCATTTGTAAATAGCCACTAATGTACCTTCACCAATAGTTAAATAAACTACTTTAGTTACCTAGATATGTATCGTCAATTTGTAAATAGCCACTAATGTACCTTCACCAATAGTTAAATAAACTACTTTAGTTACCTGGATATGTATCGTCAGCCTATAAAATCCCCTAGACGCGGAGTCCACATGGGACCTCGACCGGTTCTTCAGTGAAGGTGAGCTGCTCTTTAAGAATCAATTAAAGAATCTTTTGAATGCAGTTTAGATGAAGTGAAAGTAAAGAATCTTTTGAATTAAATTTTGATGAAGTAAAACTATATTTTTGCCGCCAGAACTTGTGTTAAAAACAGAACTTTTGTTTTGAATTCGAAACTGAATTTTCATTTTACTGTATTAATTTGTTTATCACTTGTGTTCTTTGAACTATTTAAACTGTGACAATGTCAACTCTAAATGATATACCACATATAGCTAAATCTTTAAAATCAGCTTCTACAAAAGCAGTTAAGTTACTGCATAAATTTGTGTTTGGTCAAGAAGGTGACCGCGGAAATCGCAAACGACTTCGCGAATTCACAGGCCTAGATAACTCTTTTCACACTTCCGAAGTTAAAGCACGTTTATTAAATATTTTCACTCTGTCAGATCTAATTTCGATTCTTAATATTCTGAATTTAGAATGTGCCATTTCTGCTGATGAATGTTATACTACAATTGTGAATGCTTTAACTAATTTCGATCTGTTATTACAAACTACTATTTCCGATTCTGATTCCGATAGTGAAGTAGAAAACCTACATCAAAATTTAATTTTCGAAAATAAAATGGAGTCTCACCTAACTACGCAGTCAATTTCTGGTTCGAACTTGGCAACTTGCCAAAACGCGCAGACTTCCCGCACCGACGTTTGTTTACATACACATCGAATAAATCATTCACCGGAAGTGTCATCCATGGTAAATGAACAGCAATTCAGCTTAACTTTCCGTGATTTATATGACTGTATTAAACCTTTTGATAGTTCTTCTGATAATATAATTGAATCTTTTTTAAATGATCTAGAAGAATTATTTCAACTGAATAGAATTACAAATGATGTTCACAAGATTATATTTACAAAAAAATGCTTATCCGGCTCTGCTAAAACTTTTGTAAATTCTTTACATGGTGTCAAAACTTTTACTGCGCTAAAAGAATATTTGTTAGAAGAATTTTCCTCTAAGCTTAACAGTGCAGATTTGCATAAACTAATGTTTAAAAGACGTCTAAAGCCAAATGAATCCTTATTCGATTATTTTATTGCTATGAGAGAAATTGGTTCTAGAGGTCAAATTGATATGTCTTCTATTTTTGATTATGTGATTAATGGTATTCCAGAAAACCCTAACAAAATTTTATTATATGGTTGTAAAACTGTAAATGAATTCAAAGACAAGTTAAAAATTTATGAAAAACTTGTGTCTGCTTCCAAATATACTAAATTTTCTAGTGAGCTGAAATTTAAACAAAATAATTCTCATCACTTAGAGAACAAAATTTCTCAAAAGCCTACCCAACCTATAGTTTGCTACAATTGTGGTTCTAAAGGCCATAAAAGTTCTAATTGTTCTCATAAACAACCCAAATGTTTTTCATGCAATGCATATGGGCATAAATCATCTACTTGTACTCAGAAACCAAGTCGTGCATCACCTCCATCTTCACAAAAATCAGAGACAGTTCTCAATCAAGTTGTCGTACAGTCACATCCCCTACATTCTATGATGATTCACATCAGTATTTCTGAGGTTGTTATTCCCTCATTGATTGACACTGGCAGTCAAGCTACTATAATTAACACATCAACTCATAAAAAAATTGGTTCTCCACCACTTCAAAAATCTTCTATAACATTATCAGGATTTGGTGATAGCATTGTACACCCAAAAGGATATTTCACCGGTTGTTTCAAAATTCAAAATACGAATTTTAAAACTGACATTCATGCTATTGATGATAATTTACTATCTGTTGACGTAATTATTGGAAATGATTGTATCCAACAAGCTGATTTTTCTATTGGAAAACATGGTATTAAACTAATAGAAGCAGAAAACAAGAAATCTGAAAGCGATTCTGAAGGGCATAAAAATGCTCATTGCAGTGAAAGTGGTTCTGAAAAAGGATTCGGAAAAGTTGTGAATTCTTGTTTTTCACTTCCAAAACTAGAAACTGATCTTGTTAATATAGTTCCTGATACAGTACAGAATGTGCACAAACTGGACACTTCATCTACAATCAAAGCAAGTGGCAATGATTCCTTTATTGTGAATTCTAACGCCGTGCTGAGTGATGCAGATTCTGTTGTAAATGAAAATGATGCTGTCAACGATGAATTAGTGCAAAAATGAAACTTAAGCACAACACACGTAGATTCGAAGCAAACGAGGAAAAACGCCACCGCAGAAGGATATTCTGAAAAGAAGCATTTTTCCAAAGAACAATCTCAGCTCACAGTTTATGATGAACTAACTTCTAATTCCACAAGAAAAACTTCATACCCTGCAACAGACAAGCAAAACAAACCGTGCGAAACGAAGAAACTAGAGAGACCAACGAAGAAGAGGAGAAGAAGAAGGTTGAAAAGCAGAACTCAGTTAGAAAACCTGATGACAAAGACGCTGATACAGAAAGCAAAGACAGAACAAACGAAACTAAAGAAGGTAAGAAAAAAGAAGCGGAAAAACAGACGTCAATATAGCAAACGCCGCAAAAAAAACCACCCTTATACAAAGCTGGTGATCAAGTCGCACTTCAACGCACTCAATTTGGAACTGGAATCAAACTCCGTCCCCGATTTTTTGGACCCGACAAAGTCACAGCTGTTAAGCCAAATGACCGCTATGAGGTAGAGAAAGTTGGAATACATGAAGGCCCTAATAAAACTTCCACAGCTGCTGATCTGATGAAACCATGGCTATTTCAACAATGAACTCTTCGGACATTGTATTTAGTATTTACTATCTTTCATTCCTTTTTGTTCATTATTTTTTTAATTACTAGAAATGTTTTTTCTCTACATAGAATTTTTATATGTACAAGATGTATTAAGATGTTAATTTTTTTTCCTTGCCAAGAAGTACCAGATATGCTCCTAAAGACGCTTGAGCATTTAAGACGATCTGGAGAAACAACATTTCCCCCCCCCCTCAAGACGTTCCAAGATGATCCATTGACACTCAATGAAAATGACGTTTCTTTTTTTTTGTTTCCTCAGGACGTTCCAAGACGATGCATCCAAAGAAACATTTTTTTTTCTTTTTTTTCAATGACTCATTTCAGATTCTGCTGTAACTCCATCATCGCCAGGAGGACCTCTCGCGTCAGGATGCCCGAGTGTGAATAGGAGGGCGGCAACAACTCAACTCGACTAACGGGATCGCGAGAGAGATTGCAGATGGAAGATGAGACGAGCTGTTGTGCTTCGACTAAGACGTAATGATTAGACAACAAAGCTGTATCTTCTTGATTATCACTCTTTTCTTCATTTGTAAATAGTCACCAATGTAAATAGCCACTAATGTACCTTCACCAATAGTTAAATAAACTACTTTAGTTACCTGGATATGTATCGTCAGCCTATAAAATCCCCTAGACGCGGAGTCCAAGCAGATCTGAAACACATTATTTGTGGTTCGGTCACAAATCCCATCCATTTTTTAGGTTTAATGAGAACAGTTTGGTTCGAGACAAAATATTTTCCATCCGTTACATTCAGGAGACTATTTATATAATTTTCATTTCGACTCGGAGAAAAAAATATATTTTTGGAAAGGCTCTTTTCTGGGATCCCAAAGATTCCAAAGGCATTCCAACCTAAAAGCCAAAAGAATTATGTTGACTCCAAAAGAGTTTTATCGAAAACATCTTTTCCTGAACGGTTCAGAGAAAAATAGATTCTTGGAATTTTCACCCAAAGAAGGTAGATTCTGGGACGTCGATACAAAGCCTTTTAAGATTTCGGTCCATTTTTGGGGGTTTGAGGAGAACAGGTTGGTATACAAAATATTTCCAAAATAGTTTCCAAGAGACGATACAAAATATTTCCAAGACTCAACTGTTTATATAAATCCTTTCGACTGAAAAAATTTTTATGAGATTTCAAACATATATTAAGAAAAAAAAGACACATTTTTGTTAATTTTATAATGTCTAGACATTATAAAATTAACAAAAAGTTGTATATATTATATATAATATATATAATATATAACACCTAATGTATATATATATATATAATATATAACATATAATATTGTTACGAAAAATTCGGCGGTTGCGCCTGTATGTAAGCTTTCCGGCATAGCACTAGGGTTGCCATAAAATAGTGTATTATGGGGTTGCCAGATTGGCGACTTTATCGCCCATTTGGCGACCAAATTGGCGATATCCCATGGTCCAATCGGGAAGCTTCTAGAATAACTTCCTGTCGAGATATTTCTCGAAACGGGTGGAACTTAAAGAAAACCTATATAAACGCTTGCGTTTCGGAGAGCCGAAGTTAGTTGCGAGTAGATTGTGAAGAGATTGTGAAGCAGTGTGTGATTAGCTGCTTGTTGTGAGAATCGCTGCGTACTGAGTGCTAAGCTACGCGAGAATTTTGTGAACGGAAAGCGATCGAGATAGTGCTTTGCCGTGAAGCTACCTTTACAGTTACAGCCTGAAGCTGTGTTGCTGATTGTTTCAGCGTATTTATTGTAGATTTTCGACGCTTTTAAAGGTAATTTTGGAACTGTGCTGTAAATAGTGATTCCTGTAAATAAATTGTGCTGTTTATTGTTCTGCATCGTGTTTTCATCGGATACTCTCAAATCCACGAACCCGTATAACGCTACAATATGTATAATATATAACACCTAATGTATATATTATATATAATATATATATATATATATAATATATAACATATAATATATATAATATATATTATATAACTTTTATAATATCCAAAGGGGATTTAATACCAAAGGACTATTGTTTTCGTTTGGGCATTTTGCGTCGAAAACCGTAAATGGCTGTATCACTTTTCAAAATAAATAAATGGGTCTTTTAAGATTTCGTGGTTCGGTCACAAACATATATGAACACCCCATCCATTTTTTAGGTTTGACGAGAACAGGTTGGTTCGACAAGTTACGAGACAAGAAATTTTTTAAGAGCCGAAATATTTTCCCACCATTATATTCAGGTGACTATTTATATAGATTAATTTCGATTCAAAAGAAAATATGTATTCTTGAAAAGGCTCTTTTCTGGGATGCCAAAGATTTGGGGATCTCTTTTAAGGGTCGGTCCCATTCATTTTTTTGGGGTTGACGAGAACATGTTGATCCATATTTGAATCCGTTAATATTTTTAAGAGCCAAAACATTTTCCATCCTTTATATTCAGGAGACTATTTATGTAGATTCATTTCGACTCAGAGAAAAAAATATATTCTTGGAAAGGCTCTTTTCTGAGATCCCAAAGATTCGACATTTTTTAGGTTTGACGAGAACAGGTTGGTTCAACAAGTTACGATGCAAAATATTTTCCATCCATTATATTCAGGTTACAGAGATGTTCAAATCTGAACGGTTTTTATAGATAGAGAAAAAATATATTCCTGGCAATTCTACAACAGAACCTTTTTTCTGGGATCCCAAAGAAGGTTATGAAAAGGAAATATACAACTCTCTCTTACCTCAAGGTTTCCGAGAGAGTTGAGATATGAAAAGGAAATTTTCAACTCTCTCTTACGTTATCACCGCAAGGTTTCCAAAAGAGTTGACAAAAAACATACATACAGTCGATCCCAAAAGTCATCAGATCCATTTTTTGGGGGGTTTAACGAGAACAGGTTGATTCGACAAGTACATATTTGAATCCGTTACCATACAAAATATTTTTAAGAGACCAAATGTTTTACAATCCATTATATTCAGATGAAGTTGCATCTTCAAGATTGAACGCCAACTGTTTATATAGATCCATTCGACTGCAAAAGAATTATCAGATCTGAAACCCATATATATATAAAAAAACTTTTTGTTAACTTTTATAATGTCATTAGACATTATAAAATTAACTATTTTTTAAAGTTAACCTTTTATTGCGAATTTCACATTTATTTGGCTATTTATTTAGAATTGTAATTAAAATTACTTTTTATTTCCGCGTGCAACGCAGACGATTTTTGAAGAGAAAGCTACATCGAAAAAAAAAATAATAATAAATAATAAAAATAGAAGAAAGCGTGCATTTAATGCTTAATAAATATCTCGTAATTACTGTTGTTCTCCAGAAAAATCTAGAAAAATTTAGATTGTTCTATTGATAATTAAAAAGCTTATAAAAGCCGAATTGAAATACCTCATCTCAGTTGTTGTTGCTGCTGTAGTTGTAGCTGTAAAAAGCGAATTGCTGTTTGTTTAATGCTGTTATTGATTGTAGCTATTTCGCTGTGAGATGGAATTATTTTATCTGTTTTGAACTGAGTTTTTGCTAAACGTTTGAGATATTGTGCGAATATTTGTGAAGAAATATTTCAGCATTTTAATTTATTTCTTGTATTTCTTGTGGGAATAAATTTTTGTTAATTTTTTTCGACTTGTGCATTCAATTTATAACGAACCCTTACGTACGCAACAGTTTTTGGTGTCAGAAGTGGGATTTCTGAATGCCATTAACTAGAGCAATGGAAGAACAATTAAGACAATTTATGGCAGCCTTTGCTGCATTTAAAGAAGAAATTAAAGCTGGCCAAGTTTCTTTTAAAGGGGAGATGAAAGCTGGTCAAGCATCTGTTAAGGATGTAATTAAGGCTGTTCAGGAATCTGTTAAAGATGAGATGAAAATGGTTCAAGAAGGGATGAGATTGGGTCAAGAATCCGTTAAGGTAGAGATGAGAGCCGTTAAAGCAAGTCAAGAAGAAATGAAAATGGAAATTACTTGCATAATAGAAAATAAATTTGAGGCTATGGAAGGCAGAATAGACATGGTTGAAAATAAAGTTTCTTCTGTCAAAGAACAAATAGAAGGAAGAGTTTCTGCCGTAGAACAACAAATCGATTACAGAGTTTCTGCTGTGAACGAACAAATTCAAAAAAGAGTTTCTGCAGTGGAACAACAAATTGATGACAAAGTTTCCGCAGTTGCCAAAGAAGTTGATGTCTTAAATTTGTAGCGACGGCAGGGAGCAATATCGATGGATTTAAATTTTTACCCATGCCTGCTGGTCTCTCTCTGAAGCCATCGACATATGATGGAAAGACTTCCTGGCAAGCATATAAGATTCAATTTTCTATAGTTGCGGAAGCAAATGAATGGGACACCCAAGCTAAGGCCTGTCACCTTGCCGCTTCTCTGAGAGCATACGCAGCGGATATCCTTCAGACTCTTCCCGAAAATAAAAGGCTAGATTTCGAAGCTCTGTCCAGCGCATTGGAGCTGCTTTTTGCAGAGAAGTGTTTAAAAAATTATAGCAGGCTTCGGTTAAAATCCCGTCAACAGAAGCCTACGGAACACACTCCAGGAACTCGCCACGGTTGTTGAAAGGCTGTCCAACCTCGCCTTTTCGGAGTGCCCGACAGAAACAAGAGAAATCCTGTCCCTGCAATACTTCATCGACGGCATCCGGGATGCTGAAATACAGAAAGCACTGCAAATGGCTGATGTGAAGGACTTAAAAAGTGCTCTGGTGTACGCCATGAAATTCGAGGTAGCACAGCAAGCAACTCGTAGAGGTCACCACCCACTAAGATCTGTGCGAGTCCACGAGCCAGTGGATCAGTTGATGGCTCGTTTAGATGATGTAACAAGACAAGTGAATGCCTTGCAGCGGAATATTTTGAATATTGATGGAAAAGGAGTGACAAAAAACCAAAGTGCTGGAACTGCGGAGGTGAAGGCCACGTACGAAGGAACTGCAGAGCACCCAGAGCACCGAAAATAACATAATTTTTCAGCAACGACGGAGGAAGCAAATTAATGATCATATCGAGGACCGGAGGTTGTCAGATAGTGAAAAACCCTGTTTCAAAGCACTCAAGATTTCTGCAATGGGTAGCAGCAGTAATGGACTATCCATCAATAGGCATATCGACGGAGTTTCTTGCAGTACGATCATTGATACAGGAGCTAATGTTACCATCATTCGAAGAGATTTAACTCAAAAATTTAAGGATAAACTGATTTGGACGCCATCCTATATTACTCTCCAGACTGCGTCCGGTGAGAAAATTGACATAGAAGGAAAGTTAAACGTGAACATCACGCTTGGAAGTGCCGCTTACCATCACACCGCATATGTGGCAGATATCATATATCCTTGCATACTCGGATTGGACTTTTTAAGGAAATACAATTTTTCCTTGGACTTCAAAAACAACAAATTGCTTTCATCATTTGAGGACATGACTATCGATCCTCAGAAAGGATCCACACGACGAAACGCCGACTAGTTGTCTGAAAGACCCTGCTCAGAAAGCTGCCGAAATTATATTAGGGTCAAAGAGAACCCAAGACTACCAGCAATTCTCCATCCCAGATGCTCATCGGTCGTGATCTTCGTCTGTCTTGTGATTTCTTATCTGACCGCCTTGCAGATGCGCCTTCATCGCCTGAGGAATACATCCAAGATGTCCAGGCCCGGTTTGAGGCGATGTACCGTTCTGCACGAAAACGAGTCAGCTTGGCGAGGGAGAAGACGAAGACCCGCTACTACACGAGAGCTACTGGACATCGTTTCAATGAAGGAGACAAGGTATGGTTGTGGAATCCGACTCGTCGAAAAGGACTTTTTCCGAAACTACAGTCACCTTGACATGGTCTTTACACAGTCCTAAACAGGCTGAACGACGTCGTGGTTCGGATCCGTAAGTCATCGAACGCTAAACCTAAAGTCGTTCATTACTATGGCCATAGTACGTAGTGTATATAATTGTAAATACTAATGTACATAGTATAAGACCGTGGTCCTATTTGTATTAGTATTTGATTTGTATTCGTTAAGTATTACTATTTGATAAGTATTTGTATTTGATAGCATTTGTATTTGATAGTATTTGTACTTAGTATTTGAATTGTATTTAGCGTTTGATAGAATTTAATTTGCTGAAAGTTACTTATTGCAGTTATTGTTTATTTTGTTATTATAAAGTAATGTTTATTATAGCACTGATGTCTTAGTTGTAAGTTTGGCTTCCTGTCCAAGGATTGTACTGCCCGGGACGTGCAGTCCTTGGGAAGGGGGCAATGTTGCGAATTTCACATTTATTTGGCTGTTTATTTAGAATTGAAATTAAAACTCCTTTTTATTTTGTCCCGTGCAACGCAGACAATTTTTGAAAAGAAAGCTACGTCGAAAAAAATAGTAATAAATATAGAAGAGCGAGTGAATTTAATGCTTAATAAATAAATATCTCGTAATTACTGTTGCCATCCAGAAAAATCTAGAAAAATTTAGATTGTTCTATTGATAATTAAAAAGCTTATAAAAGCCGAATTGAAATACCTCATCTCAGTTGTTGTAGTTGTAACTGTAAAAAGCGAACTGGGTGAATCTTCGGATTAGGGTAACTTGGCAGTTTTTTGGCGAAAATTTGGCGACCAACCCTGCTACAGCAGTCTGCGAGTTTTCTTTTTTTGGACTCCATTTTGTTTTCACGAAGTAAAGGCATTTTTTTCCCCTCTCTCAACTTTTTTTCCAATAATCTGCTAGCCGATCTAAGTGCTTTAGCTAAAATTACGATCGGAATTTTCTGGAAAGTGGTGGAACAAACGTGCACAGAAATTTGTTTTTACAGGGCAAATTTATATATGAAACATGTAAATAATTTTTCTCATAAATTAGAAAAATTTGCACGAAAATGCAGGAAAATTTAGTGAATCTTTGAAGTCGGTAAAAAAGGACATATATGAAATTACCTAATCGCTAAAAAGTATGCATACTATGCAAGATTTTATATGTTCAGCTTGCATATACGCTTTCCAAGGATGAACATTTGCACGTATAAAATAAATAAAATATGCAAGAAATTACATTAGTTTTCTTTTCCCTCTAAATTATCCATTATAAAAGTCACATGCGAATTTATAAGGCAAATATTAAAAATGGTTGCAAATACTTAGTGTCAAATATTTAACTTATTTCTATGCAGGTTTACTTGTATTGAAATGGATTGCAAAATGCTACAAACGCAGAATGCACAAAATGACTATCATTTAATTAAAATATAAATAAATTAAAAAACACTAATTAAAATATAAATAAACATATACATTAAATTAATAAAAAATAGCTTAAAATCTTAGTTACGCCTAACCAAAATGTCGCCAAACTACCTGTTACCATATTCTAAAGGTTAGCCGCGAACTGCTGTTTGTTTAATGCTGTTATTGATTTTAGCGATTTCGCTGTGTGATAGAATTATTTTATCTGTTTTGAACTGAGTTTTTGCTAAACGTTTGAGATATTGCGATATTGTGCGAATATCTGTGAAGAAATATTTCAGCATTTTAATTTATTTCTTGTGGAAAGAATAAATTTTTGTTAATTTTTTACGACTTGTGCATTCAATATATAACGAACCCGTAAGTTCGCAACACTATGGAACAAGCTTGTAAACATATTTGTAAACAACCTTAAAAAAAACCTTTTTGTCTGAAAAATGATGTCTTATTTTTACAATGTTAACCTATGGGAAAAGTGAAAAAGGAGACATCATTTTTAGACAAAAAGTTTTTTTTTTAATACGTGTTTCATATTTGATAAAAAATTTTCCAGTCGAATGGATCCAAACAGTTCTCTTGAACATTTCTTCATTTTTTGGAATTAACGAGGATAGCTTTTATGTTTCTGTTGGAAGTTTTTGGAGATTTATGATACTTTTGGAACCTTTTCTTTCAATCTATATTTCCTTTAGAAGATTCTGGATAATTCTTTTGGGGACCAACTTTTAGGTTCAGAATAATGGAAGCCATTTCTTAAATGGATGAAATGATTTTAACGAACATCCGAACAAAGCGGTTGAGACAATTCCCTAAGTCGTTTTAGGATTCCTCGATTTGGCGTCTCCATTACGTCCGGAAGGGGCCCCAAAAGTACGATCCGTAACATATAATTCGTTGTGGGGACCGCCCAGAAAACCTTTCCTTGTCTATGGAACTCCCTTCTTTCTTTACATAAGATTTAAAAATAATGAAGGACCCAATTCATTCTGAAGAAGGACCCAAAAGATCTTTCCCTGAAAGGTTTATACAGATAGAGAAAAATAGATTCTCTCTTTTTCATCCAAAGAAGGTATCCTTTTAAGATTTCGGTCCATTTTTTCAGGTTTGACCGGAAGGTATATAAAATATTTTTCCAAACAGAGATTTTCAAGACTGAACTGTTTATATAGATCCTTTCGACTGGAAAATTTTTTATCAGATTTGAAACGCATATTTAAAAAAAAAACTCTTTGTTAATTTTATAATGTTTTTAGACATTATAAAATTAACAATAAGTTTTATATATTGTATATAATATATATTACATATAATATAGTATATTATATATACAATATATATTATATATAGTATATATTTATATATAGTATACATTGTATATATAATATCTTTAGTCCAAAGGGATTTAGTCCCGAAGGACTATTACTTTCGTTTGGGCGTTTTGCTTCGTTTCACAAAAATATCGCAAAAAAATGTCCGTTTCACTTGCCACGATTAACCAAAGAACTTCTGTCCCGTGAAAAAGTCCGGAACTAAGAAAACCGCTTCTAAGAAACAATATAGAAAACCTGGAAAATGACTTCAGAAACGGCATGATTGTTAAAGGTCAGCCAAACACTTAAACGGGATCTAAACGTAAAAGGATGTTCATTATCTGAAAAATTCTTTAAAGCCGAAGGTTTAAAGACCTTCCAAAGAAAATCGGTTTTCTTTACCGATAAAGGCGAAAGGTTGTGCGAACTGGCTTTTCTGATTGCCTTTAGAAGAAAGATTAGTTTCCTGTCGTGGTTACAATGCAAAATATTTTTTAAAGTCCAATATATTCAGGTTACGGAGATATTCAAATCTGAACTCTTTTTGTAGATAGAGAAAAAATATGCTCTTGGAAATTCTAAGACAGAAACTTTTTTCTGTGATCCCAAAGAAGGTCATGAAAAGGAAATTTTCAACTCTCTCTTACGTTATCACCGCAAGGTTTCCAAGAGAGTTGAGAAAAAACATATATACAGTCGGTCCCAAAAGTCATCAGATCTCCATTTTTTGGGGGTTTGACGAGTTGGTTCCACATTTGAATCCGTTACTATACAAAATATTTTTAAAGAGCCCAAATATTTTCCAATCCATTATATTCAGGTGAACTTCAAGAACTGAAAGAACTATATTCAACTATATTCAACATTCAAGAACTATATTCGACATATTTATATATTTTATATAATATATATTATTCGACGATGTAATATATATTATATATAATATATAAAACTTTTTGTTAATTTTATAATGTCTAAAGATATTATAAAATTAACAAAAAGTGTGTCTTTTTTTTTTTTTTAAATATGTGTTTCAGACCTGATAAAGATTTTTCTAGTCGAAAGAATCTGTATAAACAGTTGGTGTTCAGTCTTGAAGATCATAAAAATATTTTGTATCGTCTCATGGAAACTATTTCGGAAAAATATTTTGTATACCAACCGGTTCTCGTCAAACCGAAAAAAATGGATGGGATCTTAAAGAATACCTTCTTTGGGTGAGAGAATTTCAAAGTATCTATTTTTCTCTGTCTGTATAAACCGTTCAGATAGGTGTTTTCGATCTTTTAGATCCTTCAAAACGTTTCTTCAGAATACCTCCGTCATTATTTTCAAATCTTATGTAAAGTAACTTGAAAGAAGGGATGACCATAAAGATTCGACAAGGAGGCTTTCTGTGATGTGAGAATAATCTGATGATCCACTACGAATTATATGATCCTATTTTGGCTTGAGGATCCCGATAATGAAATGTATCCTAAAACGGCTCAGGGAATTGTTTAACAGCAGGTAATGAATTTTATCCATCAAACGGAGCATGGAAATACTTAAAAACGTTACCATGCCGCTTTGTTCGGAAACTATCAAAGACTTGTTGTTAAAATTGCAGGCTTTTAGAACCCGATGGGGGAGAGTCCAAAAGAATTATCCAGAAGGAACTATTTATATAGATTGAAAAGAAAGGTGCCAAAATTATCATACACATTCGAACATAAATCTCCAAAAATATTCCAAAAGAACCATGTTAATTCCAAAAAACCTGCTATGAAGAAATCTTCAAGATCTGAACGCCAACTGTTTATATAGATCCATTCGACTGGAAAATTTTTTATCAGATCTGAAAATATATATATAAAAAAACTTTTTGTCTAAAAAATGATGTCTTACTTTTACAATGTTAACCTATGGGAAAAGTGAAAACATGAGACATCATTTTTTAGACAAAAAGTTTTTTTTTACTATGTGTTTCAGATCTGATAAAAATTTTTCTAGGCGAATGGATCTATATACAGGGTGACCACTCTTTCTGCTTCCCATGATTCAACAGAGAATGGCGCGCTTATAGTGGACGTCATCCAGCGATGTCATTATTGAAATGAACGATGACATTGGGCACAGGAATGGCGCCATGTCGTGATTCAGACGAAACCTACTCTGCTTACAGAAGGATGACAAACGTTATGAGCTTGCATTCGTGAAAGTCACACGCGCCCTTGGCGTGTGCCATGAGGCGCCATTCCCTCCACATCCCGGCCACCTCTTGTTCCCATAGCCGGTGACGTGGGCAAACAACGTCGTTACATTTGTGATGTGTTACGGCCTGTGGCTGTGCCTTGTCTTCAAGGCCTGCGCGACGCCATCTTTCAACAAGATGGATGCACGACCTCATGTTGCCTCTGCTCCTCGATAGAGTGCACTGGAGAGAGGACCCCCGTCCTAGATACTTCCTTTCGGGGTTAGAGTATCCTGACTCCAAGACCTCTATGTCGCCGACGACGCAGGCCCCACAGTCCCTGCCCGGCTTTATACGATGATTGGCAGGACAAGAATATCACTGAGTACAATTGAAAAAACAAAGACAACTTTGCCTCGGGGCACCACTCCCTTGGCTCCGTTCGACTACGTAGTGCCGTTGCCTCTCACCGTCAGTCCCCGTCACTGGAACTGTGAGGACTGAATCCCCCACGACTAGGTCGGTGATCTCCGATCTAGCTCCACAACAGCAAGAGGAACGGACAAGACAGTACCAGTACGGTCCCTGCCAAGCCTGAACCAACCTGATAATAAACTCGGGTTCTAGTCCTGTGAAGACTGTTAATTTTACCCCGTGGTTGAGACTGTCTAAGTACAGATCCTAGCCAGTACTTCCCAGGAATTCTCCTGAGTCAACCCCCGGGGGGATGCTCCTCGATACAGAATATGTTCGAATTTTGCCCTGGCCAGCCTGTTCTCCAGATCTCTCACTCATTGAGAACATCTCATTATAGGTTGCCGGGAGACCGGAATGGCAGGAAATATAGTTGAAGTTGCGGGGAATGAAGTATTTGTATCTGCTATCCGAGCTTATTTCGATTAGATGCCCAGCAGGATATCAGACGCTGTTGCTGCCAGAGGTGTCAGCTTTGCGTACTGAATTTCACACGTAATGAACCCCAAATCACTTGTTCATTTTAGCATATCTTCTTCTTCTCATATTGCAAATATACAATAAATACAATTCTGTTATTTGTTTATCTTCTTGGTATAGCAATCTTAATGGTCAGCAACATATTTGTTAACTTCTTATGAATCTCTACAGAATCTAATTTTCTGAACCGTCGATATTTGCATCTTAATAGCAGAATCTAACTCATATTCAAGCCCAGTTTTGTTAAGTGCGCATTGAGTGATTGCGAAAAGGCCATCAGATCAGATACGAACTATAGTGTACTTTAAGGAATAAACTCCGAACACTTGGTTATGTATGGATTTGATGTTTCTGTGATGTTCGTAAGTATAGGGCTGCTCAGGAGGGATAACGCTTAATGACGCTGAATACCGTAGTGAAGGGTCTGGGTTCGAATCCCAGAGGCAGAATAGATATTTGTAAACTTATAATGTCTTCACATTATAAGGCACCACATGTATGGATGTTTGTAAGTTTATAAATGTGAAGATATTATAAACTTACAATCATCCATGCCTTCTTCATGCCTGAAACAAGCGGCCACTCAAAATACACGGCGAACCGAAATCCTCTTGAGAGGCTGATAAAAGAGGAATAAAAAATGGAGACCCTCGGGGTCTTCCGTTAAAAACTGGAGTGTAGCCAAAGGGTATAGCTTACTACTTAACAAAACCCAGCAATACACAAGGTACTTTCGAGAATGGAGGGTTGCTCAATTAACTTAACCTACACCTGCCTTTACCAGTTAGGATGTTATGAATGAAACTTTTATATGATTGAATATGTGAAAAGCTTTTATTTCCATAAAATTAAAGTTTTTAAACTTATTAGTCCTGAAATAATATTATAAATGGTTATTAACGGAAACATAGCGCGATATACCTAAATTTATTTACCAACCTCCCCTGTATTTCCGAAATTCTTATAAATGTGCAGAAAGTTTTCAAAACTAAAATTGATTAGAGCATCATGAATAAATGTACAGTGAATGGATTTGTAATGTTTTCTGTTAAAAGCGGAAATTGCTGACAAATATATTCGTAAAATCATTATCCCATCTTGTTGGTGGGGAAAAAAATCCAAAATGATTTACATAGTTTTTAATCTATCTGTCTATTTCTAGATATATTCTTAATAATTTATAAGAAACATCAAAAAATTAATATTCTGTTTTCTGAGGTACTTTTTAAATATATATGTAGAAAAGAATTTTAATATCTGTAGTTCAGATTTAGGCAAAGACAAGAACTGTCTGCCTAAAGAGATTTGGATTTATTAAATTATGAGAAAGTATACTAGTGCATATTCCCTGACGGAATGATGCTTTCATGGAAGACTTTCTGACCGAAAATGGATTGTACTCACGTTAAGCAAGGGAGGAATCTATGAAACGTGCATGCGGCCAGTCTGTTCGCTGAGAAATTTTCTTGAACTGAACTATCAGTGCTCAGCTGTCTTACCAGCTGGGCTGTGAAGAAGAAAATATGCCTTCATGGATAACTTTCTCAGAAGAGTTGGCTCTGTTCATGTTATATATGGGGAAAAGCATGGAAGCACTCCGGCAGCGAATTTGTTCTCCAACATTTGGAGTTTGTCCAATCATCAATGTTCAGCAATCTTACCCACCAGATTCCGTAGTAGACTATATATATTACAGATACAGTTGTTAATCACATTTACGGATTTTATGCCATCTCAGTGTGTTCTTTGTGTTCCCCATTCTTCCCAATGTGGGTGAATTCAAACATGAAAGAAGATTTCAACATACACACAATAAAAATTCTTTAATACATAGCACTAACGCTATTATATGAGAAAATAAAGGAAAGATTATGCTTAATTCAGGGGGGAAAGAACTTTCATATGTCAGTAAACAACGTAACATCACATTTCACAAGTGATATTGTATTTGTTACGACATCCACTGCCGGCCGAGAGAGAGCACTGTAGGATCCTTCTAGTTTTTCTGTATTATATATGTTCTGTATGCATATGTTAGTGAGCTGGAATAAAAGTGTTGTACGGAATGGTGTTGTTAATTTTTACTAAGCGTGGAAACCGATTTCCGCCCCCTGTACAAAAGAGGTGAATATAGGTTTTTGGTGTCAGAAAAGTGGGATAAGTTGGTGATCATGCGTATCGTCAAATTTTGCTTAAAAAATTCTGTGGTAATTTGGGGATGTGTGTTGTGCGAAAATCGAAAGTGAAGATGATGGTTCCATTGTTTAGATTGCGGTGAGTAGTATTTTCGTTTTTTAGAAATAATGTTTAGTGTGAAATCCTGTTTATTAATGTTGTGTACTGAGGTGTTTTTACTTGATAATTTGAGTTGATAGTCTCTGTGTTGAGTTTGATGTGTTCTTTTTGTTTTGTGCTCATTGTGTTCTAATTGTCAATTTAGGGTTCTTATACGTTTCTTTGAATTAAGATGAATCTAAAGTCACTTAAGTCATTAAAAAAGACGAGTTGATGCTCGTGGCGGAGGAGTTGGGATTAGTAATTCCGAGCGGGGCGAAAATAGTTACTTTGAAAACTTTAATAGAAAGTTATGAAGTTTATGCGAGTGATGCTGAATTTGTGCAAAATGTTATTGATAATATTCTAGAGGAAAAGAAAATACAAAGTGAGAAACAAAAATCGGAAAACGAAACTAGATTAGAGTTAGAGAAAATAAAACTTTTCTCAGTTAGAGGTGGAATTAGCTTTAGCTAACACTAGAAAAGTCTTGCTACAAAATCAAAATGTTGAGACGGACACCTCAAAAAGAAATATGGAAAATCTAATTAAAAGTGTAAAAACATTAAAAATTTTGGTACCTACCAAAGCAGAATCCTTTAATCTCTTTTTCCAATCAACTGAACGGGCTTTCGGGTCAAAACAAGTACCTGAAGATTTAAAAGCTGAAATCCTATTAAATATTTTGGGAGAGAAGATCACTAATTTAGTGGTATATGTGAAGGAAGAAGATATTAATAATTACGATAAACTGCAGTTTATAATTTTAAAGGAATTTAAGCCAACCCCTCAAGAGTGCTTAAATTGTTTTCGTACAACGCAAAAATTGTCATCTGAGAACTTTGTACAATTCGCATCAAGGTTAAGTGCAAAGTTTGAATATTATTGTCAGTTGAGAAAGGTACAAGATTTTAAATCGTTATGTGATCTTATGGTTTCGGATAAAATATTCAGTGAACTTGATCGTGAATTAAAGACCCAAATAGCAGTTAAACAGGAAGAGACATTGTTCGAACCCCAAACTTTAAGTCGTGAATGCGATATTTGTCATCAAAAGGTAAACAAAAACCAGAATCCTTTTTTGCAAAATCATTTTCAGGTAACGATAATAAAAGAGGCGATGGAAATAATGTTAGTAAATATCGTAATTATAATTACAAAAATATTTCTAATGTATCTGGAGCAAAAGATCAAACATGTATTTTGTGTGAAACTAATCAAAACCACCCGATACAAAATTGTCCTGATTTTAAAAGGGTTTCAGTAAATGAGCGAGTTGAAATTATTAAACAAAATAACCTTTGTCTTAAATGTTTTTCGTCGGGGTATCGTCGGGGTATGCAAAAAAGTGTAGAGCCAGAAATTGTTTCTGTGGGAAAGTTCATCATCCTATGATTCATTTTCGAAAATAGAGAACGGTGACGCCGAACAAACTCAATGCAATTCTTCACTGTGAAGGTCAAGCCCACCATT
>KK116574.1:42893-83559 GCA_000611955.2 Stegodyphus mimosarum
TCCAAAAGTAGCCCTGCGTTTTCGTCATAAATGCACATTACTTGACTTTTAATGCTAATTTAGGAATATAACGGAACCAAATTAGCAATCAGTTACCAAACAAATACAAACACATCTTAATCACATTTTCCCCCATATATTTTCCTTTTCTCCCTAACTCCTATACCTCACATGATATTTACTTCCGTTGACATGATGATATGTCGCCCACACCCTTAAAAGAGCCAAGTTGGCAAAACGAAGGATGTTCTCCGAAGAATATCGAATATAACGGAACCAAATTAGCAATCAGTTACCAAACAAATACAAACACATCTTAATCACATTTTCCCCCATATATTTTCCTTTTCTCCCTAACTCCTATACCTCACATGATATTTACTTCCGTTGACATGATGATATGTCGCCCACACCCTTAAAAGAGCCAAGTTGGCAAAACGAAGGATGTTCTCCGAAGAATATCCAGAATACTAAACACACACACACACGCAATGCTATACTTCGAATTATTTGATTCGTGACACTGTTGCATAACCTTTTTAACACCCCTGCCCCCCAAAAAAAGTATTTTTAACATAAAATTCCTGTTAGCAAATAGTTTACAAACATGTAACCTTTTAGAAACTTCCATTTTGAAAAAGATCATATGTAAAATTATACTTACTATTCTTCACATATCTGCAATATTGGAAAAGGTCAGTTCCTTCTGCCTTTAAAATATCCATTCACTCTTCTCATTTCATATTTCTTTTCTCTTTACTAAATATGCAGTAAAATTTACCACTTAACAGCTGTAAATATTAATATGTATTTTTTGATCGGGTAATTAATATTGTTATGAATTTTGCATTTAGTTAGATATTTTTAATAGAATTATAATTAAAATGGTTTTGTTTCCTAGTGCAATGCAGCACGTGTAATATTTTAAGAGAAAGCTACGGCGGAAAAGTAAAAATACAAGAGCTTGCGTATTTAACATTGAATAAAAGTTTCTCTCTCCAATTTATCTTTTTAATTTGAATAAATTTAACCATAACCGTAATTCTACTCTTTTTGCCTTCCAGAAATTGCTAAAATTGTCTCGCATGGCCGATTTAAAGTCTATAAAAGGCGGAGAAAAACATCTCAGCTTTGTCGTTGTTTTAAGTAAACTGTTGTTTACTTCCTTGCTGTAATTTTGTTGCTTGGATTAGCTTTCTCTGTGCTTTGGATTGTGTTCTATTTAACGTTTTAGTATTTTTTTTTCGTGATATTGTACATATGTCATTGAGAAATAATCCAGTGTTTTTGTTATATTTCTTGTGATTAGAATAAATTTTATTAACTTTTCCTCAGACTTGTGGATTTAATCTATTACGAACCCATATGCACATAACACTTGTTGGTGTTAGAAGTGAGGTTTGAATGCAATAACAAGAGTGATGGAAGAACAATAAAGGCAGTTGATAACTCCATTCCAAGAAAAGATGGAAGGCGCCGTCAACTCCTTAAAGAAGAAATGAAAGTGGGCCAAGAATGCGTTAAACAGAAGATGAAAGCAGGTCAAGAAAAGTTGGAAGCTGGGCAAGTTTCTGTTAAAGAAGAAATGAAAGTCATTCAAGAAAAGACTGAAGCAGGTCAAAAGGAAATAAAGAAATTTAATAGAAAACAAGTTTCACGCTATGGAAGGCAGAATAGAGGCTGTTGAAAATAAAGTTGGACACATTGAAGAAAGAGTCTCTCGCGTGAAAGAACAAATCGAAGGAAGAGTTTTGGCCATTGAACAACAAACTGAAGAAATTTCTGCCATGCAAGAACAACTCGAACAACAAATTGAAGACAGGGTTTCTGCTGTCATCGTCAAAGAAGTTGACTATTAAAGAGATGCACAGCGACAGCAATTCTGAGGGCTTTAAATTTTTACCCATCCTGTGTATGCTACTGCATTTTTTGAGTGATCTTGTACAAATATCTTTGAGGAATAATGCAGTTTTGTTACATTTTTTGTGATTAGAATAAATTTTATTACCTTTTTATCGGACTTGTGCATTCAATCCATTATGAACCCATACGCACGTAACAATATATTTCGATTTTCAATCATTCTGCAGTATTTATATTATGGGTATTGAAACTGCATGCACAAGTCTTCAAAGTTTCAGTATAAGCATACAATCTTTATAAGCAGGATCGACTTCAGCACTCTAGGTGATGATTGGCACCCAATATTAATTTATTTATGTCAAGCAAAATAAATATTGATTAGTTATTATCTGTGATAACTGGTGCTTGCCTATGCTTATAAATCTATAAAAGTGTTAAGCACTTTTTTATGTAGAACTCATCTTTTGAAAGACTAAATGTCCAGTTATGCCTTTCTAAACTTCTTCCATGCTAATAAGATTATGATCTTTGAAATGACATACTAGCTAACCTACGTCACTCAAAAATCAGAATTTTCTCAACAACAAAAAGATTTTTTAATAATGAATTACCTTTAAATAGTTACTAATTCTTAAATGCAAACAGTACAAAAAAACTTCCATGTAAAAAAAAAAAAAAAAAAAAAAAAAAAAAAAAAATATTTACACATTTTAACAGGAAAAAAAAATCAGCTTTTGTGCAAATATAAACAGTGGCATATTTTGCTTTTATTAAGAAACTTCACAATTTTGCTTATAACATTTGCCATGTAGACCGGGTTTTGCTAATAAAAGTTTTTTGAATGTTTCATTACTAATATTAGATCTAAACTCAGTCCTTGTCTAAGCAATAACACTGAAATTATTACAGGGAATTGTCAGGATGGGTAACTATTATTCTAGACAGTTCACTACACTATAAATTTCCATCAGCACGTTTCAGATTTGCAATTGTAAACTGCAAAATTGGGACTGCAATTTATCAGCTACAGCATGAATATTGTCCTTCATGACTAAATTAAGTAAAACTGGAAATCTTTTAAAAAATATCTTATATCAGAAAAGGTTAGGTTAGGTTATTGAATTATGGCAAAGCACACGAGGGCTATCTGTCTAAAGGGAGGGATGCCTTCGTGGAAGACTTTCTAAGGGAAACTGGCTCGTATACACGTTACACATGGGGAAAACGCCCATGCAGCCAGCCCGTTCGCGGGCTTCGGACCGACCTACCAGTGTTCAGCGTCTTTACCGCTGGTGAGCCCTCTTATATCAGAAAAAGATGCATTTTCTAGAGCAGAAACATCTGAAGTTTTAGCATGTAAAATCACTTCACCGTTGATTGGAAATTTATGTAGTTTGTAATCAAAAACTCAGCAGAAGTAGCTTCTAACATGGAAATGAAATTTATTTTTGTCTTTCTCTGAATGTTCTACCACTACTTCGTTAGTTGCAGTCCTTATTACCAAATGTTCAACTTTCTTCTTAAGAACATCGAATAATGGCAAAATGCTTTGTTAAGGTCCCTAGACAAAAACATGAATATTCTTTCTTCACAACAAACTTACACCAATTGGAAAATGTTTCCCTTGTTGAGCAATTTTTTAAAATTTTATTTTGAGAGAATTTTGTATCAGCTTTACGCTTAGATTTTGTAGTATCAGTTTGAGAACTCTTAAATTGCTCCTAGAAATAAATTAGAAATTGCTAGCATAAATTAGTTTTATCACAATTACTTTTAGCAGCAGAGGTAGTAACTGCATCTCCATTTATTTTAGGTATTGATAACTTTCAATATAGCCTTTTATCTCAATTATAAAAACATTTATTTCTTTAAAAAATCAAGATGTGGGTTTGATTGGTCCAGGATTCTAGATAAATATTTTTTTAAAGATAGTGTGTACATACACATTTCAAAATTTTGCTTATTACAGTACCATGCAGCTGTTGGAATTGTTCCAATTTTTCCTTTCCTTTAGAAATCTTTTGAAGATAATGAATATCAGCCGTAAAGAAGCTACTAGATTTAAAAGGTGACAGGTGCAATTTATAATTTGCAAATCTGATTTTTCTTTTTTAAAGATGCCTGCAACACCAGTCTTCAAGCCTACCACTACTGGTGCCTTGTCAGCTCTAAGTGCTAAGTAATTATCCAGAAGAATTGTATTTTTCTTTTAAAGTTTTAATAATTAGCTGTGCTTAATGCCAGTCAAATCTCCTTCTAAAGTGAGGACAGAAAGTAAACTACACTCAATTTCTGAAGACACTGGATTAAAAAGCGAAACAATTGGACACACTTTTGAATCGGTATTACTGTTTTCATCCATAGATAGGCAGAATGAAACTGTTTTAATGCAATCAATAACCGAAGATTTATTTTTCATACCTATTTCTTTAAAAACTGCAGCCATTTCTGTCCTTAAGTATTTCTTAGCGATTTCACTATTGGGAAAAATTTTTCTAAATAAAGCTGCAGCATGATCTGATGCATTCAATGGCAGGTTGTGCTTCAAGTAAGAAGACAGAGAACAGGCACTCTGCATTAAAACCAGTTGGTCCTTTATTTCCACAGATTATTTTTTTCATTTTTTTACAGTATAACTCACGTTGTCCTTTTGTTTTTGTGGATGCACATATTTGAGAACATTGGCCCTTCCACAGAGAAAAATCAAAGAATTGCAACGACAAACGGTACACATCGAAAATGTATTACATTTACTTGAGAAAATAATAGGAGAGTCATCTGTGTACAATTTTTGAAAAGTATACAAGTATGTTAGCTTTTTTGCAGACATAACTAAGATAAAAGATTGTAATTTCTTAAACTGTTTTTCGAAAGCATGTGAATACTCACACTGCTCAGCCATGAGATGAACGAAATAGCTCTGATCTTGCTTTGGGCTCATAGGCTACATACCCCAAATGACAAGCAGTGGCACTCGATGCTCACTGGAGAACTGGAACACAACGTTTTCGGTCACATATGCTCTCACTAACAAAGCAGAAACGTGCTATAATTTCTCACTGATAAAACGATTAAGTTTTTTTTTTTATATGTAATCTAGAGATAAACCAAGTATTTTCAGACACCCAAAATCATGTGCAAATAAAAGAGTATTAAAGCAAGCTACATACAAATCATGAGATATCTTGTAAATCAGGTTGGCAGGAATATGGCTGGAAGTCGTGAGTCTCACCCTAAATCGGAACAGCTGGCAACACTGAAATGTGATTTCCCTTTAGTGAAAAAAAAGCAATCTGCAGGTGACAAATATGGTGATGAAATCATGAGATAATGAACTGTTGCAATACAACCCAGTTATTCAGTTGAGCTTTTCAGATTTAATGTGCTGAATTATCTTCAGAAGTCTGACCAGTCTTTATAAAACAATATTTACCATCTATTCCTCAGGAACAAATCTTTGGGAATTATCCGTTCTGAACCAAGAATGATCATCAACATGGTCTTTACTTCGCATTTTTGAAAATGAAGTTTTCATGACCAAGATATTGTTTCAGATTGTTTTATACAAAGCATAAAATCATATCTCCAGCTAAAACTAAAAAAAATCAGAATGCTTGCCCTTTGGATCAAATCATGACATGCAGAAATTCAGTCTTCTGTTCGTAAACCAACATGGGAGGAACAAATTAAGAAAAATTTTTTCTTTTCTCAACATTGACAACTTTGTCAGCAATGCCTTTACTGATGTTCAGCAACAGCTGTCGAACTTTTTCCGATATTCTCATCCATTCAAGACTACGAGGCAGCCACTCTCACAAGTCCATTACAAAATTGCTCTTACCAGTGAGAATCACCCTATTATACTTTTGATCCCTGTAAGTCTAACATATCAAATGTTTCCATTACAGTTTCCTTGCTTTTCACAAAACTTTCCTGTTATTCTTTCAAAATCTGACAGATATTCAATGGATCAAAGCAAATAATCAATTTCAGAGAAAACTGTCTACACAAGATGTGCAAAGGATAGAAAGCAAGATACATTGTATGTCTTGTTTTTCTATCTCTTACACAGAATGAGAAATGAGTGGAGATTTTTCAATCAATTTAAGAATGGATTTTTTCATGATTCTCCTATGTTCTTCATGTGTTCCATTTAAAGCAAACTCCATTCAAGTACTTTCATTCCACATGGAATTTTTTCTTCATAAAATTACTAAAAGTTGTGTAATTGTGTTTTGGGGGAAAATACAAAATATCCATAAATAAAAAAGTAAAGTTTTGTTTTTCGAACTGCCTTAAATGAAACTGAGAACTAGCATAGCATGGAAACTGGAATCTACTCATGAAATCCCTTCTATGCTTCTCAAGATGCATTTTCTATAAACTTCCTAGTCTCGAAATTTGAAATGCCACCAAAATTTGTGCCATAGGCTACAGACCATTTCTCAGTTCTTGAGCTATCTTTACAAATCCTATCTCATTCGACTTGGAAGCTTTACAAAATAATTGATGAACTAAACACAAATAACACAAATTCTAATTTAAGATCACAGAAAGTAACAATAAATGAATGCTAATTACCATATAAATATACTAAATAATAAATTAAAAGCACACAACACAAACATTTATATAAATTACAATATTTTTAATTTTCATATATCATTCCTTTGTTACTGAATTCATCAAATTTGTACAACGTTTTTTGTTTTTTTGCTGAAAAAAATCTTTAGAGTGCATGAAACAAATAAATCTGACTGCAAATGCCTGCATGAATTTTATGGTCTATGGCAGGATTTGTCCACAGATCACTGGACAAATAACACATTCGATTATAAATTTTCACACTTCCATTTAGTTTATTCTACATTATAATATCTAAGATTACAGAAATTAAGTAAATTAGTATTTTTTTATTCAAACAATGGAATTCATAAATGAAATGTTTGATAGTACAATTCAGCAACACATTGCAGAAAAGAATTTAGCTGAAGATCGAATAAAGGTATCCTTCAGAATATTAATATGCAGGAAATGAGTCAAGAACTACTTAAGCAAGACCATTTATGAGCTCTGGATATTGTAATAAGTTAATAATAATAATAAAAATGAAAATGCATAGAAAAAGAACCATCAATGGATCTTACAGGATTGCAGTCATTTAAATTAATACTTGTTTTTTATACAGACTTATTAAATAAAAATTACCATAATCTTTTCAATATTTGGAAGTTGCAAAACTAATGATAGCTACCACAATGTTTAATAATTCTAAGATATTAAATTCATCATGTAAGATTTTATTGCCTTTGGACTTTTTAGTATATATAATATTCATTTTTAACATGAAGTGGAATGATAATTCAAACCCAATTTTGCAGAAATTAAATCCTTATAAAAATTTGCTGCCCCCATAATGTTTTATGATCTACAAGTTACCCACATATAAATCCTCACAATGCAGAGCCATTAACAAAATCATTGGTCCCCATTATTTTTAAGGTTCCAGTGCTCTTATCTACATTAACTTCCTCAAAGCAACAACAAAATATCAACATATGTTTATTTGGAATATTTATAAAATGCCATTGCATGCATGGGTGTACCTGCACGAAAGTATTTGATCAAGATGGATGCTATTTCAGAAAAGCAAGTCACCAGTACATATCTAAAACATTTTATTTAGCAATTATAGCAGTTTTGTTACAGTATTAAAAACATGCTTATTTAAATTGATTTTTTGATATATTTTATTGTTTCATTAACCCTGTATGAGTGTAACCTGTACAGCCAATCCAAAATTTAGAGCAACAGAATCTTTATCCATTTTTTTACAAGCGAAATAAAATTTACTACACAGACTAAGATTTAATTAAAACCATTTAACCAAAAAAAAAAAATCTGAAATGTTTCAGATTTTAAATTATGTCCAAAGGGACGTTTATTTAACATTTTGTGTGTTACCTTTATTTGTTAAATACCATGTTCTTCGCACTTTAAACCATAAAATTCAGTTCAACAGCAATATCGCAAAATAATTTTAAATTGAGCATATCTTTAGAAATTTCGGTACACGCTCTCACGCGCTGGAGATAAAAATGTTTTTCTGTACAACGTTAGTATTGCTGGCTTTGAAATCTTTGAGTCTGTTAATGAAAAATTCGTTAAAGTTTTAGAGAATATTGTTACGAATTTCACATTTATTTGGCTATTTATTTAGAACTGTAATTAAAATTCCTTTTTATTTTCCCGTGCAACACACGCAGACGATTTTTGAAGAGAAAGCTACGTCAAAAAAAAAAAAAAGCATACATTTATGCAGATTTTTCATTTTTTAAAATTTAATGCAGAGCGATAACATTTAGTGACAACAATTTGAAAAGTGATACGCCGTTTTTGTGTTTCCGACGCAAAATCGCAAAACGAAAGTAATAGTCCTTCGGGACTAAATCCCTTTGGACTAAAAAAAAATCAAAAATAAACAATAAACTCGACAATCAACTGATAAGTAAACCATGAAATTAGCATTTTCAGAAATTACTTTTCTTCTTTTATTGCCATCAATAAGGTGAATAATGCTATTTGCCACACTACCCAATACATATAATGCCAAACATATGTAAGTTGCACACTTATTGAATAGGGTTAGAAATACAGTAAATTTAAAATTGCTGATGAGTTACAAGTGAAGTCAATGCAAATAAGTTCTTTTAGTAGTCATATAAAATAAGTACGACTGATTCAACAAAGATTATAAATAACTCAGACAAAATTATGGCAATCAGTTGTAGAATAATTAATAACTCAACACCTTAATAGGTATGAAGATTTATTGTGAATTAAAAGCTAGCAGTAATCTTTTTTATGGCATTTAATCTAAACTGAAAATATAGGTGTTTCATACAGTTAAATGTGAAAAAGCTGAAGGGAAGAAGGTACTTATAATATATTTGAATTTAATAATATTTAAGGGCAACTCAGCCAGTTACAAGATCTTGCAGATTAATCTATGGATTAAAAAAACAAATAAAATGAAAAACTATTAGAATAAGCTTTAATGACACATAAAACTAAACTTCACCAATGAATTTTTTTTACAGTTGAAAAAACTATATTCACAACCAACTTTAAAATTTCACATTCTAATTCCTAGATTCAGGTACAGAATTATTCTCTTTGCCATAAAACAAGTTCATTTCTTCATTTTTATTTTGAAATGTGCTAATTCCAGGAAAGGTTTCAGTTCTTCTCTCTGTAAAATATAAATAACTTATCACATAAAATGTTATCAAAATAATTTTTTATCAGTTCACTTTAAGAATTTCATTTTCATAAACTTATTTCAATAAACTGCATGTTATTAAACTGTGAGAAAAGTAATTAAATTAACCTTTAAAAATGAAATATTTATAACTGATAAATTTAACTATATTACCTGTTGAAAAAAATAGACTTTTCTCTTAATAGTGCCAACATAAATATTGGTACAAAATTCTAACTAGATGGTAACAACTCTAATTAGAGTTTCATAAAAACAATGGTTATTATTCAGAATAAATATTACCGGGGGGGGAGAAGATAAAAGAAGACAAATACAAAAGATTTTACCATTACTGATTTTATATTACACAGGAACCATAAAATTGATTTAATACTGCCTAAAATATTTGTATGTTTTCGTGCAATTGCTGCTGTTCGAAAAAATAGGAGCATAGGTAGTGGGGTTATGTTTATTTCACCAATTTGTTGCTGGTATCTCATTATCAGGATCAAAAACCTTTATTTGAGGTTTATCTGCAGATGTACATACATGGCAGATCCCAATTAATTCCCTTAGCAACCGAAAAATCCCTGGATTGATGTTCTGTTTTACCACTTATTTGCAACATTGTCATGGTGTTGATGTAATATGCAATCTATCACTTTTGCAATCATATACTACAGTCATCAAATTGTAAAACTTCATAAATCCTGCAGATGATACTAATACTAAAAAACAATTGAAACATATTGGGGTATTTTGAAGCTAAAGGTATGCACAAGACCACACTTCAAATACTTTCATGTTATCTTACATAAGCATAGAGATCTATTAATAAATTGCAATGACAATTTTTGACTATGTTGCATAATATACATAATGTATATGGATATGCTGAACAACTCGAAAAACAACATTAAGGGCCACTCCTGCTATTTAATTAAATTACTCAAGACACCATACAAACAAGTTATCGGATTTTGTGCACATTTGGCAAATGACATCCTATTAACAAAAAAAAGTATCATAAAATATCAATGCATCTGCATTTATTTCTTGAGTATTATAAGAAATAATAAATAAGCATTGAAAATTGGTGAGAAATTCACGTTTGGTATAAGAGTATTTGTTAATAATACCAAATCTATAAACCATGGATTATTTTATTTATTCAAATTTACTTATTTTTTTCACTCTTTATTCAACTTTCTTTATTGACAAAACTTTGTTAGAATAATCGCTTGGTACATTAAAAATAACTTAAAATTTTTAAGAATGTCGCCTAAGTAAAGAGATTGATTAAATCTGAAAGTAGAGATTTTTGTTTACTTCCATTTACATATCATTTGTATAACTTTCAGTTACTTAAATAATTTCAGCAAAAATGAGCAACCTTTTCTTTATTAATTGTTTACCACATTTTTTAATGATTTCACTATTATTTAAAAGATTAGACACGAGAAAGAGAAAAGTTGATTAAAATAATAAAGATGCAGTTTTCCAATTTGCATAAAATTCTTAACAATTTGCAGCATAAAAGAATACATTCTCCTACATCTGAATGTTTTAGCACCTTCAGCATTTTATTTTACAAATTTGAGAAAAACATTGTACTTATTACACTTCTTTTGCACTTTTGAGCAATTATTTCACTTTGCAATTTCCTACGATCACACAAAAACTGCTTCACTGAAATTTTTACTTATTGCTATTGTAGAAATTGTTACACAGATGGTACCTTTTGGTTCCATATAACTGCAAATAGAATTATGTTTCCCGCACACCTTTTTTCTAAAATTCGTTCAAAGAAATTTAAGTTTTATTATAAATTTTCACTGGAAATAATGAAGACTGAATTATGAAAATGTACATGATTAAGTTTGATCTTGATCTCTCTTCTTCAGAATTTCTCTTTCCAGCAGTTACACTATTTACCCCCAACATAATATTAAAAAAATTATACCTGTTACACTATTTACAACACCTTTTTTCTAAAATTCGTTCAAAGAAATTTAAGTTTTATTATAAATTTTCACTGGAAATAATGAAGACTGAATTATGAAAATGTACATGATTAAGTTTGATCTTGATCTCTCTTCTTCAGAATTTCTCTTTCCAGCAGTTACACTATTTACCCCCAACATAATATTAAAAAAATTATACCTGTTACACTATTTACATTCCATATAAATATTATAACTGGTCAATACAATAACAATATTATAAACTGGTTGATGAATTCTGACACATATAGAAGATTCAAAGGAAATCTAATTCACCATATTTTTTATTATTTTCAGGAAACCCGCCGAAACCAATACTATACGACATATTATTTCTTTTTTCTAACACAAGGAAAGATGGTTTGCTATGAATTCATAGGGAATTTAAAAACTATAATTCTTTTAAAACATTTTGAACATTTCTTTTCAGTCCAAGGCTTCAGAAGGGATTTTAAGACTAAAAACATAAAATATTATACATTGCCACCAAACAAAGCAATCCTTAGTATTTTTTAAATTTAAAAAAAAAAAAATCCAGTTTTAAAAGATTTTGTGTTTCTGTGCTTCTTTTTTTTTAGCATAAAATCTTATATTAAAATTAAATTACAGTTAAAAATCACAATTTTAACAAAATTAAAAAACTATACATAGAGGACTAGAATCTACATATTACAAAATTTCATCATTACCATTAATCTATTTTTTATATTATTTTTTTAATAACACGTATAAGATCAGAAATTTTACAATAAAAATACTTTACGCTAGAAATTTTATTATGCAAACGGAAAATTTATTATTACACAAAATAATACTTTTTGCAAATTATTATTTAGAAAAGATAAAATTACTTTTTAAATGATTCACTTCACAATAAGAAAAGCACTTTTATGACACAGAAAATAAATGAATGATACAGGCCTAGTCAAATGACAAAATCTTCTAAATCTTGATCCCCCCCCCACCCGAGGATGGAGCAGATTATCAAGAGAATAACACCCTGCTAAATAGTTTGTAAGAAACTGGCACCGTAATCTAAGGCAGATGCGCAACCAAGCCCGAGCCCAATTTAAGACCTCTGTATTAGGTGGGAAGTGGCTCTGTTAGGTAGCAAAATAGCCCATTAAGAGCACAGAGAAATCATTATACTGCCATCCTATCCCACACTTCTGGATTACAGATCAAAACATACTCATGGCTGAAGAGGTCGACTGGGTCACTACACATAGCAAACTGAGACCACCATGAAGTGCTGCACTTTTAGCCCGGAGATCTGACTGGTTGTCAAAGTGCCCCCCCCCCCGCCAGTACTATATGGGCAGTCCCAAAATTGTAAGATGACACGGAATACAGTGTTGTACAACGGAGTGGCCATTGCACCACTACCAACACCATGAAATTATATGAAATACAGGTGGCAAGCCACACCTGCTATCGAGACCACCAGCCCGAAGACTTACAGCCAATTACCCCTTTGGTCCAATCATATACGATGATCTTTTCTCGGGGTTTTGGAACTACCAGGCCTTAATTATGTTCCCCCAGAGTGCCACTGCCATCATAGAATACCAAGCCAATATAAACACCCCGCTAAAGTGGTCTAATGTATAACTGCAATAAACATATTATGCCTATTTTAGATATCACTCTTTATCCATACATAGAATATTTTTTTCTTTGCAATCAATAAGCTGATAAGAACACAGTATCATTTTGTTTTTTTCCATTATTTGCGATACAATTTCCACATATGGTTTCATTATAAAATAACTTTTTACTCAATGCATACTTTTTTGGAACAGTGATGGATCAAAATTTTTATGAATAAGAAATTTCGTTAATGAATAAACAAGGTTATCCTGCTTAAAGTGGTTATTCAGCTTTACTATAAATTAATGTTAACTGTGAATTATGCACCAAGTCAAGAAACCATATATTTTAATTTATCTGAAATAATTATGTAAAACAAAGCTATTGATGAAATTAAAAAGACAAAGTTTCTGTAAATTGAAATTTTAATCTTAATTATCAATACAGCAGACCTACATTAGGTAACATAATAATGCTTTTAATAAAGAGCCTATAATAGATATTAATTGTAGAGAAATTTATAACTTTTCTTGTTGGTATAGTTTAACAGATAAATAATAAAAAAGATTGATCCTTTTGATTCTTTCTGCATTAAAGATAGCATATTTATCATGCTTTAAATTTGTTTCATTTACTTAAGGGAAAAATGTGTAAAATTTTACAAAATAATTTGGCTCCTAGATAAAGCAAAGCCTATAAAAATGCAGAACATTTCTGTAAAATGTATGGCCGAATTTTCATTAAAATGTACTAAGCAATAATGCAGGGATTCTCAAACAGGGAATGCAGTCACCTTTTAATTATCTGTTAAGTATTCAGTATTAATTTATGAATATAAAAAATTACTTTCATGCAAGTTTTAGTATTTATAAATTTTCTATACTTTTCATTGCATAATTTATAACACATTAAAAATCTAATTAAATGTATCGATGCATTTTTTGAATTTTTGAAAGGGCAAATGATTTTCTAGCAATGGTGAAAGGGGTGTATGGAGCAAAACAAATTGAGAACCACTATAATAATGATAACGTAAGCATTTTAATGAAGCATGGAGAATACTACCACAAACTGACATATATTTAAATATCTTACGTAAAACTCTAGTTTGTTTTTAGCCTTGTAGTTGGTACCACACAGGGATAGATTAAACAGTTTCCAAGATGACAAATAAATCTGAAAGGTTTCAGATTTTAAAGGATGCCCTTAAAAGTTTGCTGAGTTTTTTCACTCTCTCTGAGCCCGCAGTCTACAAAGTCTGCTCTTGAACTCACTCGTGCTAAACTGTTTTTCCCCCTCTCCTTTTAGTTTTATTATTAAGCATCATTTTTATACTACACATATACAGTTCAACAACAAAATCACAAACTTTTTAAAAGCTACATAGCAGCATATGTTAAGAATTTCTGATTCAGTGTAAGTGTTTGCATACATTTTTTCCCAGTCTTTTCTCAGTGTATCATATCAATATTCATGTCTAAAAAAGATTCAGATGGCTTCATTCAAAATGGCTAGGGGGGTTGTCTTTTTACTTTTAAAAACTTTATTTATTAAATATCATGTTTTTTGTAGTTATACCACATAAAATTCAATTCAACAGTACAATCAAAATATTTAAAAATAGCATATCTCTAGAATTTCCGGTAGACAATCTGGCACACTGGAGATAAAGTTTTATTCTGCACTGAGTTGCTCTTTGCTTGCTTTGAAATCATTGAGTTTGTTAATCAAAAATTTTATCAGAGTTTTACAAAATATAAAATAAATAAATCAAATTCAAAATTCGGGTTTCCTGGTGTGTATATGTTTGGATAAAGGACCATGTTATTCAAAATCTGATGGCTCAAGGTACTGCCATTTTTTCACAATGCGAGGAACATACATGCTGATTACTCATTATTTAATCACTAAAAAATAATATGCAGCAATAATATTTGGTGGCAAAATTAGAAAAGTGATACAGCTACATTTAACAGTTATATTAAAAAATAATATGTACAATGAAAGACTATATTTTACAGCAATGAATATTGTCCTGAAAAATACAATTAGCTATCTTGAATAAATAAATTAAACACTTAATAACAGACAATATTCTAAAAATTTTAATCTAAAAAAATGCTTAAAAAATTCATTGTTATAATCAAGTTTTCATACATTTACTATTCAGCAAAATGATTCCTTGCATGAAAGGGCTTACTTATTGCATTACTAATATTTATAACAATTTTTCACAATCTACTTTAACACCGAATACCTTCATAATATAAAAAATAGAGGGGACAAAAACAGTTAAATTTAAAAAAAACATATTTTAACTTCAGAAGAAGTTTACAAATTACATAAAAATAAGTATTTATTTTGAATAATCATGTAGAATGACCGAAATTAATGGGAAGGGTGAATCTTTCCCCATTGCATATTTCAAAACTTTGAAATCAATGTGGCCAGAATCACCTTTTTCCTACAATTAGTATATATCCACCATCTGTCTTAATATTTCCTTCTGTGGAAATATATTCATATTGAGCTTTGTCTCTAAAAGGACCTTTATATCTACTACGTGAATTTGTCAACATTATTATCTTGACTGTAATTTCCCAAAACAATGGTTTGTACAGTATTTGTTAAATGTTCCTCCAATCATAGTCCACCACACCCTTGTTCCAATTCTAAAATCATAATGGACCAAGTATCTCTTCTGTCAAAGCACTGGCATATTTCAAAACAAAATCCATTTACTGTACGCCAAAGCACTACAGCACAGTTTCAAAACTACTGTTTTACAGAATTAAATCATTCACAATGCACTCATGATATAGAAAAGTACTTTCTTGTCTAAAATTCTCTAAACCTGAGTCTAAAATTATTTTATTAATCTACTTTCTTCAATTATTTGTATAAAATATTACCATGAATTAAATTTCTCTTATGAGGGGACAAGATATAATGTTTAAGTTTCTAATTCGATTTACAAATACCAGTTAAAACACAATAATCAATAAAGGAAAAGTGATACATTCATAAATGATGAAGTTAACATCTATAATAGCAGATATAAATGTACTGAATTTCAACAGCTGTTCTGCTCAATACTTTCAAAACAATTATAATTAGAGGGAAATTATTTTATAGCTCCCTTCCATTTGCTGAAATGCTGATCAATATCAGTGTTGCCAGATCGTGCACGTTTCCACAAATTTGCGACTTTTGACAAACTTGTGCTACTAAAATTTTACTATTTGCGAAATTTTTGCGGCATCCATCATTTTTTTATGCTACTTTTTGCGACTTCAAAGTTTTTTTAATATATCAGTTTTTTTAATATATCGTTAAATGCCTTTATGCTAAAATAATGTGTCAATTAAAAATAATTTAGATTAAAAAAGCAGTTTATTAACCTTATATTATGTTGGCATCTGGCAATCTTGTTTACATGTGGGCTTTCCTTTTCACAGCTGCATAGTCTGGCACCTGCATAATAAGAAGGAGGTAGAGGAAGGGCAAAAGGGGAAAGAAAGAAATCTGCTTGGAACTTCTCACCTTCCCCTCCTCGACCACCTGTGTATTTTGTTTTGAAGTCAAACCTGCCTAGTTCTATGGTGATAATGAATTGAACAAAAGAACTTGCAGCTGCACTCCATATATTGGGTACCCAAACAGAGAAAGAAATGGAATTCATTCTCCTGATTATAAATATTGCTAAGAACTAAGCAATGGAAATGCCTTAAAAGTCAAAGCAGGGGCATTTTTCTAAATAACTCAAATAAATTTAACAGTGAAAGAACAAGACTTGCTTAGTCAGAATCTGAAATAAATCCATCAGCAATACTGAAATCTCGCTGAAAAGCATTCCTCAATTAAAATGTTCACATTTAAGCAAAAAAAAAAAAAAAAAAAAAAAAAAAAACAATGAATTAAAACATTAACTGCCAGCTCAAATAATTTAGTAGAAAAGTGCTAACAATCTAAACATGAGGAATCTAAAGAATGGATATGCACAAATGAATTTATAAATAGAGGCCTAAATGAAATGTGAATTAATTAAAAAAGAAATGAACATTTAAATAGTTGAAAATGAGCAATACAATATTAAAACTTTCATTAAAGCTAAGATATGTAATTAAAAAGATTAAGAATTGAATACAGTCTGTAACTTATGCAACCAACAGACAGTAAATTTGTGATGATGTCAGAGGTCATGTGAACATGCTTAAACCGTGACATCACAAAAATCACGTGATCTCTGATGCCATTTGCGATTTTTGCTTTTTTTAAGTCTTCTTTTGCTACTTTAGTTGAAAAACTTCTGGCAACAGCGATCAATATAACAGCAACAAAACCAAAAATAAAGGACATAAAACCTTATGTAAAATATAATCTATAATTTACACAAGTATAATAATCTATATTTTACTGGCAAAGTATGAAATGCTGGCATTGTATAGGATGCCACACGTTTTTAGGCAAAGTATGAAATATGAGAATTATTACATACTTTCCCTAGATATTGTATATAACACCTAGGCATTCTATACAATAACAAACGCTATTAAGAAAAAGTATGAAAAAAGGTCCTGATAAGGCTATTATATAAATGATGTGCTTTCCTGAAAAATACAAATGTTATTCTGAAAAAATAATGACGGTGCCATAAAAAATTTAATTCAAAATACATAAATTAAAATAAAAGTTGTACAAAACAAAATTTATGCCTTTTTTATTAAGGGAAACAAAATTTATTAAGGCAAATTAAAATTAACCTACTTCTTGCTTCTTGAAGGTTTGAATTGCATTTCATTACATTTTTCATGGAGATATTTCATATTTTGACACTTGTTTTACACATATATTTAATGAATCCTTAGTTGCTTCTACCAGAACGTGTAACTTCAACTTACCAGAGTGGATTTTCGTTGGTCAGGAAGATCTTCAACTCTAAGCAAATTCTTAGGGCATAAAGTGAAATGTGATCTTACATATACTTGTTTAAAATGCCTTCAGAAGTTCCAATGTGGTAGAAACCATCCTCTGTCACACTTATTACAACTACCAATATACTGTGTGAATCACCTCAACCCTTGTCAACGTCAAAAATAAGAACTCACACAGTAGTTCTCAAAGAAGCAGATGGAAATTTTTTTTGCAAATTCTTTTTTTTTTTTTGCTTGTATTTTGAGATTGTTTACTTTCAATAGCACAGTTTTGAAATAAAGGGTGTACAAAATATCCATTTCATCATCTTTACTAGCATGGACACAGAACGTATGAATTTTTTATGACACTTTTTGCATGCAAGTGCATCACTCGTTTCCTTTAAACACACACAACAGGTATTAGAAATGGAAATCTCTTCAGTAAGCATGTTTCCATCATGTTGGCTTAATCCACTCTTGACTAAAATTTCATCCATGTTTTTTTAGACAGGCTCTCTTTCTTGCATAACCTGATTAATTTTGCCTTTTTCATTGCTCGACATTTTCTATTACTTTTTCTAGCTGCTCTTCTGTATTTATATACAAATCAGAGATGTATTTCATACTTTGTCAGTTTCTCATTCTATAGAATGGCAAATTTCAAATTTTGTTAATAACATATAAAATTAGAAATAAACAAGATTAAAAAACTTCTGCAAAATATAATCTATACAGTTACAAATAAACAAGAAAATTAACACATCAAAATAAAATTTATAAGAAACACTACAGAAATATGAATATAACAAAAGCGAACTTACTTGACTGTACCAACCACATATACATTCCCAAAGTCATCAGACCCATTGCAGTAAAAGTTCCGGCTAATATTAATTTCCATTCATCATCTGGTTGATCAATTACTTCACAGAAAGGCTGACTAAAACTCATACGATATACTGAAATAACATTACATATAAATGTATAAATAAAATATACAGGAATGTGATGTCATAGTGAGAAAACAGAAATAATATCTATACATACAAATCAAACAGCAAACAACTGTAGTTGAATTTTGCAGCTTCATTCAATAAGAATATATATATAAATAAAAACAGAATTAATGAAAAGGGGGAAAAAAGACTGGACAGCTCTTGAAGGCAAATAAAAGCCTACCGTGAATGCCATCCAGTGAGAGCGACCACATTATCTGAGGATCTAGGATAAGCCATGCCTCTGAAAAGTACATAAAAGAAAAATTGGAATGCTAAGGAAACTGCAAAGCAACCAAAATGCAACTACAAAATAAATAAATAAATAAACTGTATTAAGTAAAATGAAGGGAGGGACAGAATACAAATGTTTTAAAAAACAAAAAGCAAAATTCATAAACATAACACACAAAAAACTAATAGTAACAAGCAGTTTCATATACATATAAATAAATTTAACAAATGCCATTCAAAAGTGGAAATATTTAAAATATATTACATGCTTGCTTTTCTTCTAACGTCAGTTTTTTCCAGTCTCCTTTTTCCTTGGTTCTTAAAGTATGTAAATCCAGAGATTTTCTACTTTCACTTATTTTCTTTTGTATTGGTATGCTATCATCAAAGCATCCAGAATTGATAGCTATATTCACAATTGTTCGCCATTTTACCTTGGACAAACAATTTCTAAATGTGGAATGGTTGATGCATGAGGTTATATTTTTTGGGATATTTGCTTTTAATCTGTAAAGACCACTTGCCATTTAGCACCTGAAAAACAGTTACTTTACTATTTTATATGTTTATGAATACTTTCACTACCATTCTAAACATTGAGAATATGTCAAATATTATTGTATACATAATTATATATATATTATAATATTAATTTAAAAAATTCCAATTATTCAGATAACTTTTTTTTAAGTCAAGCATAATTAAACTTTTTATCAATTTATAAAATTAAGTTATTTTTTAAAAATTTAAACAATATAAGAGTACCAAGAAGTTCTAACCCATGTTCATTAATGCTTGCCAAACACACATATATGTGCATCACTAATGCTCAAGAACACATACATGTTCCACTGTTTTTTCAAAAAAATAAAAATGAATGGGTGGATTACTATACAGAATCTGCTCATGACACACTGGATCATCATACATCACAAATCATGTCTAATGAAATCTGTATGACTTGAAAAAACTATATTATTGCCTCCACACTATGAAAATTCATACCATGAAACAAATATAAACATAGACCAGATGATTCACAAGCTATCACTATTAAAAATTTCGTCATATAAAAAAAAGTCAGATTATTCATAACAGGTTTATTAATGCATAATGCAATGCTTGATTATCTCTTTTTTAAACATTAATACAGCCTTCAAAATGGCTTCCCTCTCCTCAAAATAATATCAGGATAAGATTCCCTGTGGTCACCAGATGGAGCCAAATTAAGCCATTTAAAGGCCATGAGCAATTCAAGAGATTTGATTCCTCTTCATATTTACTTTAAAATGCCTGTTGTCCAAGATGCAGTTTCCCAAACTTTCTAACTTCGAAAGCCAACCGCACACCAAAATAATTAGATAAGTTTTAGATATTTAAAATTGTTAAGCATAAATCATAATGAAACTGAATAATGTAATAGTAAGTACTATAAATGCAATTATAAATGCAAAGTCAGTTACAATGAAAATGAATTAAGTAGCTAACTGCCGCCAGAAAAGAGGTTGGCCACCAGATTTTAAATGATGCAAAAATTTTAACAGCTATACAGCTTCTTTACTCAACATACAAACTGTCAAACAATATGTGTCAGTTCACATTTTACGATAAAATGAAAAAGATGCTTTTTGTCCCAATTATGAAAGAAAAAGGGTTATATTTTAGATTATTTTCTTGGTGAGAATTTTACAATGAACTAAATCTGAATAAATGCATCTTAACTAAATGATATGTAAAACAAATAGAAAACTAAATAACAACAAAACCACATATTTTAGTCAGCATTCACTTCATGTAATAAACGGAAGACATTTTATTCAAATGTTGTGTGAAAAATATACTTGAAAATAAATTTTTCTTCTAGTGATATCAAGTCAAGAAACTGAAATTATGAAATATAAAAGTACTCAATAGCCATCAAGTTTCGAATCGGTTAAATTTTGACTAGATATCTGACTCGAAAAATTTCCTAAGCTGTAACTAAGGAAAACCTCATTTTCTCAGGGTACATCAGGATGATAATAAAATAAAAAAAAAAAAAAGGAGGGAAAAACAGGTTTCCAACATTATCATTCATTTATAGCCTTTCCCGTTTTTAAAAACTTTGAAATTGTCTATTACAAAGAAAAAGTACTGATGCTTTTCACAAGTTGAGAAATATTGTTACTGTTGTTACTTTTCTATGATTCAGTACGAATTCTTTCTAGTAAAATAATTTCACTTAAAATTTATGAAGTACAGTAACTTTTTTAACTGGCCCACCTATAAGATTTCCAAAGAAACCAATACACAGTGTAACACAGGCAAAATGAAAATATAATTAAAAAAAGTACATTTTTTAACACAAATATTAAATATTATTATACACAAATATTATTTTTAACACAAATATTAAAATCTATACAACAGCAACAAAACTAAAAATAAAGGACATAAAAACTTATGTAAAATATAATCTATATTTTACGCAAGCATAATAATCTATATTTTACCGGCAAAGTATGAAACGCTGGCACTATATTGAATGCCATGTTTTTAGGCAAAGTATGAAATATGAGAATTATTATATACTTTCCCTATGTACTATATACACTACCTAGGCATTCTACAGAATAACAGATTAGAAAATTAATTAACAAATTAGAAATTTATTTAGACTAAAGAATATGCTCATCTTTTAGCAATTCAAATCATACCTTATTGAAATAATTTATGTGTGTGCTATTAATCAGCAGATTTGGACGATGACAGCACTACTCTTTTTAGCAACCAGAAGTTGATTTTAAAACTTAAATTTTCATTAAACTTTTTTTTAATTGAAGATTTTTTTTTTGCTTTTCCGTTGGCAATATAAATTTAATACGCAAAACGCTATTAGTAAAATAGTTTAAACAAAATGCAAACTGTATTTCCATAACTTATCTAAGTTTTAATCATATTTAAATTAAATAAAAATATTTAATTGCACAAATCTAAAACCGTCATAAGTGAAGCAATAACTGACTCATCTGATAAGCAAAATACATATCGCTTACTTGCAACAGCGGCCACTACAACAGAAATCGTATGTTAAATCATTATATACACAAAAATATGAGCTACAATTTTTAATTTAATTTGCCATTTGCACACTTCCATTACGTAAAAAAAAAATTAAATCCCATAAAACATTTTACTATTTAATGCGAAAATTTTTACATTCCATATATTACATAAAGTGTTGTTAAAATAGAATATTAAAACTAATATTAGTGGAATTACATAAAATTCACATACAACTTCCTTCGTATTTTTACCTATGGCGCCCGTCTGCAAAGTGGTTCTGATGACCTTACATTTCTTAAATAGCAAATATTTTTCAAACCAACAAAATTTCGGGGGTTCAAGCGAGGGAATCGAAATTTAAAATACATATAACAAAGGAAAGTAGAAAGTTTTATCTTTTTCACATTATGCAAAAGAAATGTGAAATTTACAGTGCTCAACATTTCTATAAATAGCAACTGAAGCAGCCGCTGATTTTAAATTGAATTTCAACTGATTCAAATCGGAAGTACTAGAATACACTCGCATAGACGCTTAATAAACAACGTTCAAATATCTTTCAAATTTTATCGCACAAGATCTATTAAAAATTTACCTTTTTCTGCTCAAGAACTTTTCACCTGTCTCCTCTCTGCAACTGCTCGAGCAAAAGGATTTTTAATATCAGAGAGATGCTGCCAACAGCTACTTCATAATGATGATTCCTAAAATATCGGGCAATAAATTTAAGGAATTTTTTTCGGGATTCGAAATTGTAAATTTTTCGTTTTTTTTTCCAGTTTTTTCGGATTTTTTTTATTTAACCAAGAATTTTGAAGATTTATTTACTTATTTACTATTTTTTACTAATCAACTGCACAGTACTAATTGTTAACTTCAAGAAATTCTCCATCTCCTGAAGGCCTTCTCTGATTGGGATTCCGAGCATGGACGCCGTGAGTGTAGGTTGCTCGTATGACGAGCTCCCGGCAACACAGCAGATTACTAGGAATTTTTGCGATAATAATGTTGATATCGATGTTGATAAGTGTGATATTGGGGATCAGGCTCTCCCTGTACAATCAAGTGTGATATTGCGGATCAGGCTCTCCCGTGCAATCTACTTCACCAGAGGATGAACGTATGGGACTTATTATTCAGTTTTATGACTTAAAGATGCAATTTGAAGCGATTCAGAGGCAGAAGAGCTTCATGAAGCGGACTCCGACACCCCTGGATACTCCTGGATATGAGAAATTGGACCAAGCTGGTAGAGTCTTTTCTCTAAGATCAATGACATTGCTAACTTTCTTGACGTGCCAATTTTTCACCTTCCCGCAACCAGGGAAGAATTTCTTAAAATTTTAGAAACCGAGCGCTTGGCCAAGATGGCGGCCGCTCAATCGGCAGAAGATACCCCAAACCACGAGGAGAAACGTGCTACGCACGAGGTGCGGGGGAAACCTGTCCAGACGACTTCAGCGCGTAAGCCCAAAAACCAAACAATAGATTCAGAGGGTTTTATCACCCCGTCAACCAGGAAACAGGGCAAGGCGCCAGTTATTATAGATTTAACTGCAGATTTGGCTGTCAATACTAACGTAAACAAACAGACTATTCCAAATTCTAAATTGTTAAAAAATGCTACTCCTTCCAAGGAGAGGAACAAATATGAGAAAATTAAAAATTCTTTAATTAATGATAATGTAAATTCTATTGTAAACTGTGACAATAATTCTAATGGTACTAATGCAAATAATGAGTGTAATATGATTAATGTGTGTCAAACTGAGGGAGAAAATTCCGAGCAGGCACGGAACATCCTCCCCCCACCGCAGCCAGAGATTCCTGCAATTCATCTCAAAAGCAGCAAGAACTGGAAGACACAAGTGTCTTTTTTGAGAGAAATTGCCCCAAACTTACGGAGCATTCTGACTGGACCTTACCTGAAATTATTTCTTCAGACAGAGCTGGAGTTCAGGGAGGTCCCCCGCTGGATGAAGCAAGCCGGTATCCAATTTAAGACTTTTGATTTAAAACAAGACCGGCCAGTCAAAATTGTAATCAGAGGCCTCCCTGTTGAAACTGAAATCGGGGACATCAAAGAGGAAGTTGAGGCGATGGGTTTTAAAGTGCATCGCATCGTTCGGCTGACTCGGCCTGGCTCCAGACATCCTATGCCACTTGTATATTTACAAGTTATCCCACACCCCTTCCTCGATCATCTGTTTGCCGTCACTGACATGTGGGGCACAGAGATCAGCATCGAGCGTTATCGCGGCCGCAAGGGCCCTACTCAATGCTTTCGGTGCCAGGGCTTTTTCCATTCTTCGGAACTCTGCACCCTTCCAATCCGTTGTGTCAGATGCTCTGGACCCCATTGGGCACGTGAGTGTCCCAAAGGTTTAGATGTACCTGCTACTTGCTGCAACTGCGGTGGAGATCACCCGGCATCATATAAATCTTGTCCCCGTTACCCAGGTAATAAACGGACCCGTGGTAAAAATTCCACGCTTAAGACTAGGGCAGCTGCTCAGACAGCCCCCCTCAGGGTTCTACTAAGCCCCCAGCAACAGCTGAGACAAGACGTCCCATGCCTGCTCCTTCAAGCAACGTCAGCTCACCATCTTATGCACAGATGGTGAAGAACACCACAGAGCACGGATTCAAATCCACGAATCCAAGACTGCCGGTTGCAGAAGCCCCTGCAGCCCCAGCAGTATCAGCCACAGCAGAGTGTAGCACAGATTCTGAAGATGTCTTCTCTTCTACACTAAAATGCTTAATTGAAATCTCCCGCGACCCCGCGGTAGATAAGCATATTCTGCTATTAGCCTTCAAAAAAGCAATGCCTAAACTCAGGCAAGCAGATGCTTTAATGAGGGCATTTTATTTGTATGAAAGCTATGTTGAGCTTTCAAACTAATTCGGCATTTTTAGACCCATGTCTTCTGTTTTTCAATGATGAACCTATAATTAACGGCCTAAAATTCAATTGTGTACAAAACAGTTCAAATTCCAACAGAGAACTGATCATTGGAACTTGGAATGCCAATGGTTTAACATCAAAAATACAAGAAGTTCGTGATTTTGTAGTAGAGCATGATATTGAGGTGTTCTTAGTCCAAGAGACTCATCTTACCCCAGGGAATACTCCCAAAATTGGGAATTATGACATTTATAATACTGACAGGGTGTCACAGAGCAGAAATCCCAGTGGTGGCACTTTATCTATGTGAAGCGTTCACTAAGGCATCACTTGATACCGTTCCCTGATTTAAATATTTTGGAAGCGACTATCATCAAAATTTTCCTTCAAAATTCTCCCCCGCTGACAATAGCTTCAGCATATTTACCTCCACAGTCAACAGCACGTGGAAGACCAACTTTTCCTGTCAGTGATTTTGATAAACTTTTAAATGTTTCAAATCATCTAATAATTGCTGGTGATCTAAATTCACGCCATACCGCATGGTTTTGTCCGAATAGGAACAGGTATGGTATTAGTCTAAATTCATGGTGCCAGAGTAACCATGTACAGATCATAGCTCCTACCCTCCCGACTTATTACCCTGCAAGAGGGTCCCCCGCAGTTCTAGATCTGGCTGCATTTTATAATATACATTTTCGGCATGATATTAAAGTGATTCAGGACTTGGATTCAGATCACTACCCTGTTTTGATTACCCTAGATATTCAAAATCGATACTCAAAATTAAAGGAGCAAGTCTCAACAAATTGGAACGAGTTTAGATTTATTTTGGAAAAAACAGCACTCCTTCCCATCAAAATTTCCAGCAATTTGGACAGGTATATTAAAAATTTGGAGTCTTTACTAAAAGAAGCGAGAGCTGCGGCTTCAAAACCACTTAAACATCCGGGTGTCAGGCTCCCACCTTAGACTAAATTCAAAATTAAGCAGCGCAACTACTTGCGAAGAATCTGGCAAAGGACACGCGATCCCAATATCCGTGCCCAATTTCGCAAGATACAGAACGAGATAAGGACTGAAACCCGCTTATTAAAACAAGCGGAGTGGAAAACGTACATTGAGTCCCTAACGACGGAAGACAAATCGATTTGGCGCGCAGCCGCCCGATTACGCAAACATAAAACTCCCATTCCGCCCCTTCAAACGGCCGATGGCGCACAGATGGCCTACACAGACTCAGAAAGGGCTGAGGTTATTGCTGACAGCCTTGCAACACAATTCACTCCAAACCACGACTCCTACTGTAACCGACGGGTTACACAGGGGCGCATACAAGCACGGGTTAAAGATTTTTTAACACAACCCATCACATCTGAACTCCGACCTACGGATCCTACTGAAGTTATGGTTTTTATTGATAAACTGAAACCTAACAAGGCACCTGGCATAGATTCTATTTCGAATCGCATGATCAAAACTTCCCCCCAATGTTTATTATATGGATTACTGTACTTATTAATTTAATGCTCAGGAGAAGCTATTTTCCCGACTGCTGGAAAATTGCAGCAGTCGTTCCCATTCCAAAACCGGGACAAAATTTAAATTTACCCGTCAATTACAGACCCATAAGTCTGTTATCTTCTCTCTCAAAAATCTATGAATTTGTCTTACTTAATCGCCTGAATGAATTCTGTCGGGATCAAAATTTATTAATCCCGGAACAATTCGGCTTCCGACCTAAACACTCCACGGTACACCAGTTACTCCGTGTAGTGGAATTCATTCACGAAGGCTTTCGTAAGCGAGAGAAGACTGGTATCGTCTATTTAGACGTTGCCAAAGCCTTTGACAGGACTTGGCATGACGGAATTATATACAAGTTCATGCGGCTTGGTTTCTCGGCTCACCTTATTAAAATTATTAACTCGTACTTGACAGGACGCAGTTTCCGCGTGCGAGTTAACCACGAATTCTCCTCTCCCCGCCCGATCTATGCCGGCGTAGCCCAAGGTAGTCTCCTAGGACCTTCAATCTTTAACCTATATGTAAATGATATTCCTAAGGCCCCAAATATCGATCTTGCATTATATGCAGACGATACAGCCATCATTTCACAACACTCCAACACCCTCCAGGTAATCTCGCAATTACAGAGTTACCTTTCAGCCTTAGAACTCTGGCTCGGTCTGTATAAAATCAAAATTAATGTCGCAAAATGTGCTGCCACTATGTTCATCCGAAGAAATATCCCAAGTCTACCTAATTTAATACTCTTCGGTGAACCCATTCCCTGGGTGTCTTCGTATAAATATCTAGGTGTTTTACTAGATTCCAAATTAACTTGGCAGCCTCACATTCGCAAAATAATAGCGAATGCAACAGCTGTCAAAACCAATTTACGCTCCTTTTTCGCTTGGAATAGCGACCTGTCACTTGATAACAAGATCCTGCTCTACAAATCTATGATAAGGCCTGTTTTAACATATGCATGCCCCATCTGGGGCCCATCTGCACTGACTAACAGAAAACATGTTCAAATTTTTCAATCAAAATTGCTTCGGCAAATACTTAAAGCTCCGTGGTTCGTAAGGAACGAAGAAATTCATAACGATCTCAAAATTATGCCCATTAATCGCTTTATACAGCGACTTTCGGAAAAATTTTTCAAAAATATTCAACATGTTGCTAATCCTGTGCTACATATGCTACCCGTATATGATCCTGCAGTTGCTTCTTCCCGGAAAAGGCCGCGTGCGGTCCTTAATCCGGAATATTCAATTATCCCATTTAAACGGGCTAGGTATGAGCACACGGACGTCCATGTGAATAACTACCTCTCGTTCCTAACCCCCCCGCCTCTAGAGTTCTTTAATGCACACAGCATTAACCTGAGGAACCACCTTTTTTAAAGTTTCTTTAACAAGAAACATCACAGTCTAAGAGGACTGAATTAATATTTTAAAATAAATTCAAGTAATGAGACTTAAACTTTATTTCTTTAAAGAAACAAATAACTCTTTTTATTCTACTTATCAGTTATAGCGTGCGCTTAAGAGTGCACATGAATTTGAAATTCACTGATAAGATTCTTATCTTCCTTTAAGAAGGAAACCTTTCAGACGTTTAACAACGTCATTTTCGACCCTTTAAACACCGCATTGAATAGCGGTCCAAAACGAAACTTCTCCCTCCCAGCTGATCACTGGCAGAACTACTTTTTCGACCTGTAACCAGGTCCCCCCTCCCTCCCTCCCAAAGGACGCGTAGCGGCAAGGGTCTTTAAAGATTCCCCCCCCCTACATATTCTTTACGCTGACGGTTGCTATTACACGATTATCAAGGTTCAAGGAAACTTCACCTTTTATTTTTCGAGTCAAAATTTTTATGATGACTGCCCCTATTCTAAATTATTCTGGCCCTTATTTAGGCTCAAAATTAAGACCTTCATGAGTTTTTACCTTTTTTCTCAACGCGAAGGCATTTTTTCCAAGTCATTCGGCTTATCAAAATTTTTACCGTATTAGACAATCCCCTCTTTTGTTGATATAAATTTCTGAGATGATGTGGAGGTAAAGGCGTAATTGCCTATGAACTCCGTAAATTGCACTTCCTTGATCCTTCTCTGATTGGACACAGCACTTCACTTGATGTATCCGGCCATCATCTCAACTATTTAATGATTTCTGATATTTAACATATCAATAAGTCATCCAAATTGCTAAAGAAGCTAAAGGATCGTATACACAAGTTATTATTATACATATTTCTCATCTTCAAATGCGTATTTCATACTTAAAAAGTCCTTTTACTCAAATCTCCTCATCGGACTGAAGGGTCAATCCCTTTACTTGTACACGTCGTGTGACTTGCATTACCTAACCTCCTTCCTTCTTACTTTGATCTCTTACTCTTACTAACGGCAGATAATGTGTAAAAGATATGCCATTGCGAAAAGGTACGCTTGACAAAATCTAATTGCTATTATTGCTTATTCAACGAAGACTTCATCCGTGGCCGATAGATGGCCCCTCTCTTGATCAATTTCTACTGAAGACTTTGCACTTTTTATTATAAGTGCACAGAATTTTTCCATTTTTATGGAATTTAACGAACTTTTACAGGTCCTCAGGGGAATAATAAACATGTAGCGGTAAAGGCCTTCGGGTCGAACACCACTTAACGAATTCTGATCTTCGATCTCCGACTTAGATCTCGCTTCACCTCTGGATGCCATGCATATAGCATGCACATCAATTGCTATATAAAATTGTTTATCAATTACAAAAAATATTAATTAATGAGTATAACTCAATTATTGATCTCGCCTCTGTGCGTGGTGTTAAACACCTTTAATTTAAACTTATACTGTTAATGGCCATTGGTATAATATTTATATACTGGTTATAACTCTTTAGTAGTTGACTGCCAGCAGCAAAATCAAGATCCAAGAAATAGTAAAAAATAATAAATGCATCAATAAAATTAGAAAAAAAACTGTACATAGATGATTACAAATTATACGATACTGCAAAATATTATTATTATTGTGATGATTTCGGGAGTAAATGTTAGCATAAGTGGAATTAGAACTACAAACACATTTTATTGATCACATCTATAATGAAAAATAGCACTTCCTGGTAAATACTCGAAAGCATAAATAAAATAGACTTAATAGACTTCTAATAATACTTAGTCAATCTAACGAGTGATGCAGTTTTATCGAAGATAAAGCAGGTTTCTAAAATGTCCTAAGTAATAATGTATTTTATTGACTTCGAACAGAAATGAGCTTCAGGGAGCTCACAGAAGTCTTCCTTTAATTTGTCTCAAATTGGAGAACTCATTGTTGTCTTTATTTGCTTGTTTATTTATTCCATACAAAACACATGCCTTAGGCACTTTGACACTCTCCTTTGACTCTGAGAAAGAGTAAGAACAAGTAACAAGTTGAATAATGCAATCAACGTGTTCGCGACTCAGTAGAGTGGTGAAACACCAGAATACTTGGATTTGTGACCTGTCCACCGTTGAACCCTTGTTTTCAGTCCCCAGTGATCTGTTTCGAATAATTTTTTGATGTGTTAATATTGATGTTAACTCACCCGGAGCATGGAATGAACCAACATTTTTTAACTGCTCAGAGATATCTCTCAAACAAATATGCAAAAAATGCAGTCTTATAAGAAGTCAGCTTTATGAAGGGTTACAGAAGTTGATTGTTAAGTGCTGATAGAAGGTGTTTAAAACTTTCGTACAATTTGTTTTCAAGACATAGGTGTTTCTATGACTTCCAGAAGACGAATGGAAAATTCTGAGGGCTGGCGTGCTGTGGGGCGCATTGAAGCACGACCGTCGATCACAGATGTTGCTCTTTTCTTCGGCGCTCATCATTCTGTAATTTCACGTTTATGGAAACAATTCCAAACCACACAGACAGTTGTCCGAAGGCCCGTAGCCGGTCGCCAAAGGGTTACAACAACCCCGGAAGATCGATATATTGCTATTGTAGCCAAGCGGAATCGCAGAGCGACCTCCACACAAGTGACATCTATGGTTACAGCGTCCATTGGTACGGCGATATCTGCAGCTACTGTACGCCGAAGATTACATATGAGTAGACTGTACGCCCGGGTACCTCGAGTTTGTGTTCCTCTATCCGTCCAATCAAGAGGGGCACGATTACATAACGCACGATTACAGTGGTGACGGGAACATGTCTGACTGGAGTAATGTCATGTTTACTGATGAGTCAAGATTTGTTCTGGAGCTAGGATGACAGGCGTATAAGGATATGGCTTGAACAACGAACACGCAATCAGTCCCATAACATCACTGAACATCACGCATTCCGAGGCGGAACCATTATGGTATGGGCAGGGATTTCATTAGAATACAGCACCGACCTGCACATCTTTAAACGGGGTTCTTTGACGGCGGTCCGGTATCGAGATGAAGTCCTAGAACCCATTGTGAGATTGTACGCTGCAGCAGTTGGCCCTACTTTTGTTTTAATGGACGATAACGCACGTCCCCATGGAGCTGACATCGTCGATGTCTACCTGGAGAGTGAAGGGATTATGCGTATGGCGTGGCCAGCATATTCGCTCGTCCTTAATCCCATTGAAAATCTTTAGGATGCTCTCGGTCGTGCTGTATCTTCACGTTTCCCACCTTCAGCCACTCTTATTGAGCTGGAAACTGCTCTACAATAAGAATGGCGATTCTTTAATTTTGAGATGGTTGACCACCTAATGAAAGCATGGTTATAGGGTGTAACTATGTGATCCCCCTGATCTATACAGATCAGGGGGGATCACATACCCTATTAATGTCCTTTTTTCATTTTATGCTGTTTATTTTCACTTTATACATAATTCTGTTGAAGTCTCCAGTATGCCATTATCTGATAACTTACAAAAATTTAATATTGTTTTCATTTCTGTATATAATTACTGATTTTGTTTTATGCATAAATATATATGCTACTTTCCTGCCGAATTTTGTGTCAATGAAAGCAGTATTTGCTGATTATTTTGCATTTTACATTTTCGTGCTTAACTTTTGGAAGTGAGTGTATGTAACTGGCTTGGATCTAGTGGTTGACTGCACTTTTTTTATGTCCTTATTTCGTTTTTGGTTTCTTGACGCCATAGTTTCTTAGGGAATTATTCGGCTGGCTCGAACTTTCATTTCCTGTTTCAAGTTAATCTTATCTAAATTATCTTCGCCTTTTTGCGTCTAGATGCGCTCTAAATTCGTTTGGCTTGGATTTTGGTCAAGTTACTCTTTTCCCTTTCTGGAGTGTTCTTCGCACGTTCTTGGTTGTTCTGTGTGCATTTTATTAACCTGTTTGTGAAAATGAGTTTTATGATACTTCAGTTCTGTTGTCTGTTTTATTCGTTTAATCGAGTTCTAATTAAATTTTAAATTTAATTTTTTTAACTTAATGCTCCGGGAGTAAATTAAAAAATTTCTGTTTTATCACCGATCTCCGTGACAGCTAGTTTGATGAGTTAAATATTTGTACAGCACTTAATCTGTTAATGTTTTGAAACGCGTTTTTTTTGCAAAACTTTTTGTTGCAAAAAACATTTTTCACGGTTCGTGGGGGAATGTTGTTTCGCAAATTGTTTAATTCTGCTTATGTTATTTAATTAGTCAATATTGAAGTACTTTCATTTGTATTTTATTTAAATTGAAATTGTAAAGAGCGAAATGGTTGATTGATTGATTGATTTTTGTAATTTTGGGACATAACCTTTCAAGGTTATCTGCTCCAGACACATGGTAACAGTGCAGTTAGTCATTTGTAAAATCTTCTAGCTTAGGTAAAAAGTGACTAAAACCGATTAAAATCTACAATAAAAGCTAACAAATTAAAGTCTACCATAAAAGCCAATATTTTTAAAAACAGAAACAGATTGCGATGATGTGTTTTTCCAATTAAATTTCTTAAATCCAATTCTGAACAACTGAAATGTTTTAGTCGAAAATAATTAAAACTCTGGCATTCCACCAAGATGTGACGCACTGTCAGATTTGCATTACAGTTTGGGCGAGCGTGGATTCTCTTCTCCTTTCAGAAGATACTCATGAGTCAGGCGACAATGGCCAAGTCTTAGTCGAGTCAAGGGAACATCTTCCCTTCTATTAGCCGTACACGACCAATATTCAATGGTGGGTTTCCCATTTCTCAGCTTATTACATACTTTGTCATCACATTGCCTCTGCCATTTACTGAGAATTTTGCTTTTGACAAACTTTTTGATATCTGCTAGTGGAATTTGAGGATTGTACATTGTGGTCGCAGTTTTGGCTGCAACATCCGCCAACTCGTTCCCTCTAACGGCAACATGCCCAGGAATCCACGAATAAAGAATCTGGTACCCCCGATTTTTTGGAGTAGGATTCAACTTCAGGATTCTGGCTACAATTGGATGAGAACAATGAGCGTAATTTTCCAGTGAAATTAGGGCACTCATGGAGTCCGTGTAGATGATAAACTTCCTGTAGTGTTCTTTTGAAAGGTAAGTCAAACCCAGATGGATTGCAGGGATGTACTTCCTATATTTGCTTCTATGTTCACAAAAAATCTGCTTGTAGATGGTTTCATTAGTTTGCGATTTACCCCAGTGTCGAAAAGTGTCCAGAGAATGGATTCTCCAATCCTCCCAAGGAGGAAATCCAAACAAGTTCTCCAGCTGTACGTTTATATCGGTCAGATTATACTCCTTTATTAAATCACTCATCCGCAAGGCGAAAGAACGGACACATGATGGTCGTGCCTGATATAAACGGGAGTATGGGTCATTAAGCAATTTCGACCGCGTAGGAGTTTCGCTTTGTGATAAGACTTTGAAGTACTGCTTGAAACAAAGATTTTCACGTCTTAATCGCAGGGAGGTCTCGTTACTTTCCACATACAAGCTTTCCACTGGAGAAGTTCTATAGGCACCAGTGCATATCCGAAGGGCCTGGTGATGTATCGGATCAAGTTTGGCTAATACCGAAGGCCTTGCCGACCCATAAATGACTGATCCATAATCAAGTTTCGAACGAATAAGCGCTCTATATATAAGAAGCATTGAGCTTCGATCAGCACCCCAAGAAGTATTTGACAGTACTTTCAGAAGATTCATAGTTTTTAAACATTTCTTTTTTAGATAGGTAATATGGGGGAGAAAGGTAAGCTTATAGTCAAATATCATTCGTAGGAATTTTATTTCCTTTTCTACAGGAATCAGCACATCTTGCAGATATAGTTCGGGATCAGGGTGAGGAATTTTTCTTCGACAAAAATGCACACACACTGTCTTTTGGGAGGAGAACCTAAAACCATTTTCCTGTGAAAATTTAATGATTCTATTGAGAGATGACTGCAGTTTACCCTCGATATCTTTCAGGTCTGCTCCCTGACAACTGATTTGCAGGTCGTCCTCGTGCAGCATTCCATGGACTGTTGGAAGCAGTTGTTTTAAAATAGAGTTAATTTTTATACTAAATAATGTGATACTTAATACACTGCCTTGTGGAACACCCTTTTCTTGATGGAACACGTCAGATAGTGTAGGGCCTATCTTCACATAAAACTTTCGAGCCTGTAGAAAATGTTTGATGAATATCGGCTAATTTCCTCGTAAACCATTATTATATAGGTCACGAAGCATACCGTATCTCCATGTGGTATCATAAACTTTCTCTATATCAACGAATACGGATGCATAGTGATTTCTTCTAACGAACGCTCTACGTATACCTGTTTCTAAGAGTAGGATGTTATCAACAGTTGCTCGTCCTTTTCTAAAACCATTCTGATAAAGGGAAATACAATTATTTGTTTCCAAAAAATAGACCAGACGAGTGTTGACCATCTTTTCAAAGAGTTTACAAAGACAGCTAGTTAGAGCAATGAGGCGGTGACTTCGCGAATTGGTAGGGTCTTTCCCCGGTTTAACAATGGGAATGACAAAAGCTGTTCTCCAGGCATTTGCAAAACTTGTTCCTTCCATACTCTATTAAAAAGAAAGAGGATGGCTGCCAATGACTTAGAAGGGAGGTGTTTCAACATAGAATAGACAATACGATCCGGACCAGGGCATGAACTTTTTTTTTTGCGATAAAGCTCCTTTCAATTCAAGCACAGTAAAATCTTGATTATAAGGTTCAGTATTGGGAGATTTAAAATCAAAAGATTGTTTTTCGATGCAAATTTTTGCAGAAAGGAATTCAGGAGGATAATTATTGCTGTTTGAGACTGCTGAAAACGCCTGTCCAATGGCGTTGGCAATTCCTTCTCTACTAGTAACTGCTTCACCACTTATCTTTAAAATGGAGAGTGTGTGCTCTTTGTAGATACCGGACGCTTTCCGGACTCTCTCCCATACCTTCTTACTCGAAGTAGAAGAGGTAATTGAGAATACATACAAGATCCAGGAATTCTTTTGACTTTTCCTCCGCACCTGGCGAGCTTTTGCTTTAGCCCTTTTGAATACTATGAGATTTGAACCTGTGGGATATTGCCGAAAAATGCTCCACACTTTCCTTTGTTTTCTGATGACATCCTGGCATTCAGGATTCCACCAAAGCCTTGGGTATTTTGACAGTTTTATCGACGTTTTTGGGATACATATATCAGCTGCTTGAATAATTTTATCTGTAATTATCTTCACAGCCTCATCAATATGCACATTCTTCACTATTTCTTCAGTGAAGAGGGCATAGTGTAAGATTCCCAGTCGGCTTTGTCCAACAAAAACCACGTTGTTCTAGGGATAGAAACACTCCCATTGCCTGTAATGCTTATGATAATAGGGAAAGGATCGTTATTATAGGGATAATTCTCGACTTTAAAGGAACAGAATGGCAGAGGCTGTGGAGAAACAATAGCAAGGTCAATCGAATGGAAGGTCCTTGTTGGCTGATGAAAGTAAGTACTTTCTGTGTTATTGAAGATACAGAGACAGTGGTCATGGAGTAGCTGTTCAATTTGCTTCCCTCGTCGGTTTGTGTCTTTACTACCCCACAAGGGATTGTGTCCATTGAAATCCCCGATGAGAAAAATGGAACTGATAGTTCGGCAATTAAATTCTCTAACTCTCCTTGATCAATGTTCAAATTAGGCGGGATGTAGATACTGCAAAAAGTTGTCAGTGTCCGAATGTTTAACTGTACTGCAACCGCTTGGAGGGGGGTATCCAAGGGGAGAGAGCACTTGAAGGACAATTGATTGAGGTAAGCAAACAGACACCACCACTTGTGCGTTCACTGTATGTCTTATCCTTTCTTATCATTGAATACCTACGAAGCTTTGCAAAATTACCAGGTTTGAGGAATGTCTCTTGTATCGCTATACAAACGGGTTGATGTTTATTAATTAGCAGCTTAATACCATTAATAACCTTGTAGAAGCCCCGGCAGTTCCACGAGATGACAGTAGCCACTAGGAATGATTATTGCTTCGATACTGTTTCTTTGTTTTGTGAGGCAGAACATTTCTCAGGAGATCTTTGCCTCCATCTGTTTCCATCTCAGATTCAATAAAGTCAGAAAAGATCCCTTCTATAGAGCTTCGGCTTGAGCTTCTGCTTTGTGAGCTTTTAATTTTCTTTTTTGAACTCTCTGTTTCTTGTGTTTTTATTTTTGAACTTTCTGCTGTCTGTTTGGGAGGAGGTGGCAGAAAAATTTTTTCTTTGTCATTTGTTTTTGATTCAGGTGTCTTTTTCTGTGTGCTATGCGAAGTTTGTGTACTTATTGAACGATATGATTCAGTGGCTTGAGAGTAGGAGATATTTGTTCTTGGCTGACCCATGATAAACTGTTTCTTAACTTGAGGATAGGATATTTTACTTGTAATCTTAATATGCTGTATCTTTTTCTCTTCGTTCCATTTAGCGCAGTTGCATGAATAAGCCGAATGATCAGCATGACAGTTTACACATTTTGGATCAGCTACACATTCCTGACTTTCTTGAGCGCTTGCAGAACAGCGAGCACATGCCAAGTTTCCCCGGCATGCTGCCTTTGCATGGCCAAACCGTTGGCACTTAAAGCAGCGCAGTGGGTTCAGTGCGTAGGATCTTAAGGGGCAGTTTAGGTAGCCTGCCTTAATGGCTTTCGGTAGCTCTGGAGATGAGAAAGTGAGAATAGCATGTTTTGTGTTGACCAGTTGCCCGTCCCTACAGACTTTTATTCGGCGGACGACACACACGTTTTGCTCAGCTAGTTCTTTTGAAAGTTCATCCTCAGAGACTGATATCAGGTCTGTTTCCGGGATGACACCTTTTGATGTGTTCAAAGACTTATGTAGCATCACTTTATATTTGAGATTTCCAATGGCGTAATATATATGTTTTTCATTAAAAATTTTTTATAGAAAAAGCCATATTGATATGAGAGGGGGGCACACTGGCGAGCACACAAGCCACCTCAGTTGAGACGGTAATTTCTCAGCTGTGGCATTTCAGTACTGATGGAGTTAAGCATCTAAAATATTTAGAGTTCATCTTCATGTTAAAATATTTAGAGGCCATTAAAGCTGCGGATGCAAATTGGTATGAATACAACTGTAGTAATTTTTAAGTTTCTAAAGCTTTCCCGAATTAACAGATATATTACGAAAATTTTAAACAAATTAGACATAATAAATACATAAGTGCATGCTGACGCTTTAATATATCTAGCCAGTTACCAGTTTCTTCTGGCCAGTTAACAGTAACTTTTGAAAAATTTAATAACTTTATCGGGACTTATATTTCTTTTTAACTGTTTCGCGAACATGACGTGTCCTGATGGAACAGTGAGTTGACTGCAAACTATGTCCTATGGAGTAGCAAAGACGACAAGATGAGAAGGGTTAAAATTACCCTTTACTTTTTTCACGTTTTCACAGTCGCTCCTGCACTTCGGGATACAAAGACCAACCACTTGTGGTCTGAACGTAAAACTATGTAACTACTAACTAACTAAAGTTTAAATAAGAGCTAACTTTTAATATTGTACACAGATGACTAACACTAAGACTGGCTTTTTGAATTACTACGCTCGTAGTACGCAAACTGCGGAAACCTACAATACGTCTGTAGTTCTTAACTTAAAGGGTTTATATTTTTACCGGTGCATTTTGATGTTAGAAGTTCTAATTTCTAACATCAAAATGTAACATATAATCAATGTAACATATATACAACATTTTATTTTCATCTTTAGAATAAAATGGCTTCATTACAACTACATAGTCACGAGCTCACAGCTCGGATAAATAATAACTGGTGTTGCCAGATTCGATAGTAAATGATATATAATAACGTGAAATATAATGGAGTAAATATTAAAAATACACAAATAAACAATAATGAAGTTTTACATAGTTTAAAATATATGTAACCGTCACATTTTGCGATGTTGAAAGAACTCGCCAATCTTTCACCAAAGACTGTAAGGTTATCGAAGAAGGTCAGAGTCGCCACAGTACCCCCCTCCCAGTGTCAACTGGAGGAAGACTGCTGACTATCAAGTTGACACGTACCTTTGCGGAAAGTGCACACGACGACCAAAGCGGGTAGTTTGGGTTATAGGAATGTCTGCTTGATTGTCGGTGTCCATTTTGTCCGGCAGCAGGAAAGCAGGTTTAACTCTATCAATGGACACACTAATGTCCTTGCCTTGTCGCTGCAGGGTAATCTGCTTCTCAGTCAGTTTAACCACAGCATAAGGTCCATCGTAGGGAGGTTGTAAGGGTCTTTTCATAGCATCCTGTCTCAAGAATACGTGAGTACACTTGGACAGTTGCGTGTGCACGAACACTGTCTTGCTTAAGTGAGAAGATGTAGGTACGGGTTAAAGATTATCCATAGTTTGTTTTAATTGATGCACAAACTTGGAGGCATTGTTCATGTCCATATTTTGTAAAAAATCACTAGGTAGACGGAGAGTTGTACCGTAGACGAGTTCAGATACAGTAGCGTTAATGTCCTCTTTAATGACTGAGCGTAAGCCAAGGAGAACAAAAGGGAGAGACAGCGTCCAGCGTGGATTGGCATGAGCTATAAGCGCAGCCTTGAGTGACCGATGTGTGCGCTCAACGAGGCCATTGGCTGAAGGGTGGTATGGGGTAGTTCGGATCTTTTTAATACCTAAGCACGCACATAATTCGCGAAAGAGATGTGATTCAAATTGACGGCCCTGGTCTGTTGTAATGACACTAGGAACGCCAAATCGTGGTACCCACTCACGGATTAATGTTACTGCTACTGTCTCCGCTGTTATGTCGGTGACATGATACGCCTCCGGCCATTGGGTAAAACGATCAATGGCAGTTAAGCAATACGAAAACCTTGCGAAGGAGGCAGAGGTCGTACAATATCAAGATGGAGGTGGTAGAAACGAGAATCTGGAACCTTGAAAGAACCGAGTTTACTGTTTGTATGCCGTTGAATTTTTACTCGTTGACAGGGAATGCAGGTACGAGTCCAACCCTGAATATCTTTACGCATAGACTTCCAGACGAATTTTTTAGAGATGAGTTTAGTAGTAGCTCGAACTCCAGGATGCGAGAGGTTGTGCACTGAAAGAAAGACTTTTCGTCGCATAGCAAGAGGTACATATGGACGCACCGTACCCGTGGAAATGTCACAGTAGATTTCTGTAGTTGATCGTGGCATCCGTAACTTTTTGAGCTGAAGATATATGTCCGGAGAAGAAATTAGTGCTTTTAATTCATCATTGCCCTGTTGCATTTCTGCAAATTCCTCATAATCTATAGTACTGGGAGCAACAATCGCTGATATTCGAGAAAATGCATCCGCTGGTACATCATCGATGCCGCAGATGTACCTAATATCGGTGGTGAATTGCGAAATGAAATCTAAATAGCGCAGCTGTCGTGGGCTAGCCTTATCTAAGTTTTGATTAAAGGCGAATGTTAAAGGTTTGTGGTCGGTGTATAATATCAGTATGCGACCCTCAATCATATGCCTGAAGTATTTAACAGCGGAATAAGCTGCTAGAAGTTCGCGGTCAAAAGTACTGTACTTAGTTTGAGCTGGGGTTAACTTTTTAGAGAAGAATCCTAAAGGTTTAAAACCGTTGTTGGTGATTTCATTTAAGGTGGCACCAATTCCAAAATCGCTTGCATCAACCGTCAAGGCGAGGTCAGCATTCTGTGAAGGAGGAGCCAAAAGAGTAACATTAACCAAGTGATTTTTACACTGATTAAACGCATTTATAGCTTCCTCGGTCCACTGTATTTCTCGTTTATCATTTTTTTTAGAATTTTTAAGGTAGTCATGTAAGGGAGCTTGAATTTCTGCCGCCTTGGGTAGGAATTTTCGATAAAAGTTTAAAATACCCAAAAATTTTCTGAGGTCGCGAACTGTGACGGGCAGTTTAAAATTAGCAATAATGTCTACTTTTTCAGGAAGTGGTAGGATACCATCCTTATTTACCAGATAACCTACAAATGGAACTTCTGCGCATCCAAACATGCATTTACTGGCGTTGATGGTCAAACCATAGTCATCAAGCCTTTGTAAAACTTCCCTCACATGTTTTTTATGGGAGTTAGCGTCTGGCGATGCGATTAAGATGTTATCGAGGTATACGAAACAATAATCTAAACTTCTTAGCACTTCGTGTATGAAACGCATCCAGGTTTGAGCGGCATTACATAATCCAAATGGCATAAATACGAATTTGAATGTTCCGAAGTTAGTAATTATCGCCGTTTTATGCCTATCATCTGGATGAACAGGAATATGGTGATATGCTCTTTGAATATCAAGTTTTGTAAAAATTGTTTTGCCTTTGATTAAAACTTGTTAAATTTAGAATCGAGTAGCGGTCTGGTTTAGTTTGTCTATTTTGAGCACGATAAGTACCACAAGGGCGCCATGAATTAGTATCTTTTTTGGAAACCATGTGCAATGGAGAACACCAATTTGATTTTGAAGGAACAATAATGCCTTGATCGAGCATATACTGAAACTCTTGTTTAGCAATCTCGGATTGCTTTGGATTTAATTTTCTCTCTCGGGCATGTACTGGAGGACCAAATGTCTCAATATGATGGAAAGTGCTGTGTTTAATCTTTTCATTAAAAGGTCGAGGTCTTGTCAGATTAGGAAAATTTTTCACGATAGCAGCATATTCCGAGTTAAGTGATGAAGATAATGTTTTAATTTGGGGGTCAGTACCAGCAAAATGTTCGCCTTTTGTAGACAATTTTGTCAAGGGATCTATAAGACGCTTGTTTTTAATGTCCACAATTAATCCATATTTATCCAAGAAGTCGGAACCAATAATCGCTGTGTTAACGTCCGCAATCACAAAATTCCACGAAAAGGATCGCA